>QJOA01000384.1:0-60525 GCA_004155915.1 Monosporascus sp. CRB-9-2
CCCCCACTCCCCCGCTTACTCACTCCCCCACTCCCCCGCTTCCCCCCCTCCTTTGTCAGAGCCCCAACGACTTCTAACCCAATATTTCCAGTACGATGTTTTCCCGTGTGTACTTGGATGCGCCGATAAAACCTATGAAGGTGGCAATCCCTTCCCTCCCCTGCCAAGGATTCTACCCTACCTCATCAAATACTGGTTCGCCGCTGGCAATAACGGCTGGAGATTCAATCCCTGTGATTGGTGGGGTAAGCCACGGCCTCTGGCATTTGTTCCACAGACTAAAGCACAAACGAGGGTATAGAGGCATGGTAATCCCCCAGAGTATACATTATTCACGTACAATGAGAACATTTCCTACATTGCATGTGGGATACTTGACGTCATTCCATATTGCAGAGATGATAGATTGCTACAATCATTACAAGGACGAGGCTGCAAGGGCATAAGGGGCGTAATACTTCAACGCTAAGACTCAAGCCCACTCTGCTACTCCGTTGTGCACGTTAGGCTTACTGCTTATGCTGGCGCCGTTAATTGTCGGCGACCCTTAGTGCGTAAGCTACTGACAGCTAGTGTGGGTGACCCACCTTTGAAGTGCACCTTGCCTCAGCTAGCTCAGGCCTCTGCTCGCTTGCCTCACTAAAATCAGGCCCCATTTTTGAGGTTGGGGCTGCGCCTGCGGCGCAGCCGTAGCTAGAGCCTTCGGCTCTAGAAGTACCTGTAAGGGTTAAATGTATCGACTAAACCTTATTAAGAAATTTTCCACAAAAATAATAAAACCTTAAAATAAGGTTTAATATTTTAATATAAAATTTTTATTTATTTATCGGCAGGTTTATATAAATTATTAAAAATTATTAAAATAAGTTTTATTTAATATTATTTATTTTTTAATTATAAAAAATTAATTTAAAATTTAAAATTTTTTGTTTTTATATATATAAAAACTTAATTAAAACGGAATTATTATTATTAAATAAATTAAATAATTAAAAAGTTATATATTAATATATTATATTTATATATCTTTTTTAATTAATATAATAATAATATAATTTTACGAATTAAAATAATATTATATAAAGTTTAAAATTATTTATAATAAATTTTAATTTTTTTTAAATTAATAAAATACGTAAAATATATTAAACGGTTTAAAATAAATGCTTTAATTTTTTAAAAGCTTAACTTTTCAATTTAAAGCATTTCTTTTTATTTAATAATTTTATCGGTTTTTTACTGATATAAATATTATTAATTTATACGTTAATCTTAAATATATAGTCGATAATTTTAATAAAATTTTATACTATTAATTTGTTCGTTTTATATTAAATATTATATATAATAAATAAAGTTATATTTTATAAAAAAATAGATCGATATGATATATAATTTAAATTTAAAAAGCTTAAAATTTTTTTATTATTAAAGTAAATTTCGAATCTTTTTTTAATTATTTAAACCTTTTGTTAATAACCGATTTAATTATTATTTAAATTATATTATTAATAAAGTTAACCAAAAAATAACGAGTTTTTATATTAATAATATTATATTTTATTTTTATTTTGATATTTACAAATATTAAAAAATTTAATTTAAAGATTTTCGGCTATATAACTATAAAATAATATAATTATAATATTTTCGGTTTTAAATAAATATCGTACGGTTAATTTTAAACTATTATAAATAATTTTGTTTTCGAATAACGATATAGTTGAGTTATTATTAATAAAGTATATTTATTGTCAGAATAAAAAGATTTCCAGGCTAAATTTATTTATATCCGTAACTTGCGTTTTGGTTTTTTTTATATATATTGATTTATATAATCAATTAAAATTATTATAAAGAATTTAATTACAAATAACGTTTTCGTAGTTATAAAGGCGTTACGGTTATTACGGCCAGCATTAATACAGCATGGTAACTAGTTTATCAGCGCTATAAACAAAGATTTTAAGCTGAAAAAAAAAAGGCAAAAAAGGCAGACTTACAAAATACGTAAAGATTTATAAATATCCCCACTTTTTATATAGCAGGTAGCTAGTTTATATAATAGCTATTAGCTCTATATAACAGTTATTAGCCTCACGGTTTGATTTTAGTAGCTGCTATTATATTACCTTTTCTTAAAAATTTATATACGATTAAAATAAGTATATAAGTTTTTGTTAATTATAAATACCGTTTTTTATATTCGTCCGGTTTTTATCTTTGCGGCCTTATTATTATTAAGATAATTTTTATTAATTTTATCGGTAATTGCTGTGGGTATTTATTTTTATAAGCGGATTGATAATTTAAATATTTTAAAATATTCCGTATAAAACCGTTTTATTACGATCGAAACATTTTTAAAATTAATTACGAAATATGATATTTCGTCAAAATCGTAATTTTTTTTTTAATTTAATATTATGATTTTTTATAATATACGTTAAATTTTAATTATTCGATTTATTTTATTTTAATTTTTAATTTATTATTAATTCTTTTAAATAATAATATTTAGATTTATTAAAATAATAAATTAAAAGCAAAATTATATTTATATTTTTTTTAAAACTATAAAAAATTTAATTTATTATAAATTAAAGCGAATAATCGGTATTTATATTACGAAACCTTTTTTACGGACAAAAATTTTGTCGCCAACTTTAAAGTTTATTAAATAATATTTTTTATTAATTTATACTTTTTAACGTTTTTTCGTTTTTAACGTAATTTTCTTTATAAACGTTTAAACATTTTTAATTTATTTATTAATTATTAATATCTATTAAATTAAATTAATTTTTGCCTTTATTATATATAAACTTAATAAAAAGAAATTTCGGATATTTTTATTTAATATAATTTCTAACGGAATTATATTAATTAATAAATATTTTAATAAAATATATAAAAATTTTAATGCCCGTATATATATTTTTTTAATTATTTTAATATTTATCGATATAAAAATATAATATTAATTTAAATTTAAATTTATAAATTTACTAATTTTTTTAAATTTATAGATATAAAACGTTTTCGTAATAATATTTTATACCGATAAATTCGTTTAATTTAATTAAAAATTAAAAAACGAATTATTTTATATTATTATTAATTTAAATAATAAATATTTTGAAAAAAGGATATAAATATCGATAATATCGATTAATTAAGATTTCGACGGGATTAATTTTTTTATTTAATAAAATTATTATAATTTTATTAAATTTATCGATAAACGTTTATATATAATTATAACCGTAACAATTTTTCGGCATATTTTTTCCGTTAATAATAACGTAATTTTAAATATTATTCGGAATAAGAAAAAAAAAACCGGGGTTTTATTTTAAGATATTTCATTTCGACGGTAATCATAATAATTCCGAATATATCATCCAATATTTTGTTTAAGCCGGAGTTAAATATATTTTTATATTAATATTTTAACTATTTTATTTTGGCCAAAATACGTATATATTTTAAATACGTAAAGTTTACGAATAAATACGGTACGGGAAAAAAAAATATAATTATTAATTTATTATCTTTTTTATTTAAATTTTACGCCTTATATATATAACGAACAAAGTTAATTAAATTAATATTTTATAAAATATTTTCAATTTATATCTCAATCGGTATTTTATTAATAATAACGAACAAAAATTTAATTATTTTAACAAAATCAAAATTTAATCCCCCTTTTTTTTCCAACCTTAATTATAAATAAATTAATTATTTTCCGTAACAAAATATTTACGGTAATATCTTTTTTATTAAATTAATATTAAAGAATAATATCGAAATTTAAAAAAAGATTTATTAAATCTAGCGTATAAAAAAATGTATTTATTTATAAAATATAATAAAGTTTAATAATTAATTATAATACAATTTTTTTAAATTTAAAGTAATAACATTTAAAAATTTAAATTATAATAAAAGAATTTTGGTTTTAAATAAAATATGTTTTTTTTTATAAAAGTTATAATTTTTAAAAAATATTTTATAAATTTTTATTCGTTATTTTATTATTATTATTAAATAATATTTTTAATTATATTAACGTATTATACCATTAAACGGTCCCAACTAGTAAGCGGACCGTTTCTTAGCACTTCGTAATAATAAATCCAAATAATATAACTATAACATATTAAATCAATTTAAATTAATCGGATTTTTTTTCGTTAAACGTATTTATAGCTTCTTTATAAGTACGCGTATTATATCCGGGTTTGCCGTAGACATTATATTTTCGTTTTTTAGTTTTAATCTTTTTGTAACCATTACCTTTAGCCGCTGTTAACTGCATTTTTTATTACCTTTTTTTTTGGCCAAAAAAGCTTATTTTTTTTGAAAACGTTTATTTTTAGTTTTCCGACGTTTCCTTAAAACGTGGTTCGTTTTGCGTAATTGGATATTTTTTTTCTGAAAAAAAAAGACTTTGTGTAAAAGTATCAAGTTATTTTTTGTTAAAAAGTTAGCCGATTTGACGATCTTTGTTAACGAATTACCTTAATAATTTTTTAAATTTTTTTTATAAATAACGTCCTTATTTTATTGTTTTATGGATATTTTAGAGATTTTTGCCGGCGGGGAACAAATAAAACCGGCGGAGGTTAGCGGGGAGATAATTAGCGTAGGTATAACTAGAAAAATTTCGAGTTCGGAAAAAACGTTATTAAGATCGAATGGAATAAGGTTAGTTTTTGTAAATCCAGATTTAATATTATCGGACGTTATGGCAGTTTTAAACGCGTCGTAAAAGCCGGCAAGAATTTTTTTTTAGTAATATAGGTATAATGACGTCGTATTAGGTTTTCGATATATAGCAAATAAGCGCGTTTGAAAATAAAAAAATAAGATACGTTAAAAAATTAAAACCGATACGAAAAATACGTAGGTATATAAAGCGTAATAATGTCGTAATTAGCGTAATATTTTTCGAATTTTATTAAATGGTAGTTTTCGTAGCCGTTGAGGATAAAAAGACGTTTCGAATTTTTCGTATACGTTCAAATATGTTTATTAAAATATTAAATTTATTTTAAACTTAATTTATTTATTATTTAGTTATTATTATTTAATGTAACCTTTTAATCGGTTGCTGGTAATAGATTATTGCGATATTAGGATTTAAGGTAATTTTTTCCCGTTATAATAATAAATAGTGGCATAGCTTAATTTTAAAAATTAATAATTTAAATAATTATAATTTATTTTTTATTTTTTTATTACGTTTATTTAAAGTTTTTACGTTTTTCGGTATTAATAATTATTATGCCCGTTATTATAAAAAGTTTTATTAAGAATTTAATTTTGTCGAAGTTGTAAATATTTTTTTTTTGCGATACCGTATTTTGCGATAATAACCTAAATAAGTTCGAATTATTTGTAAAATGTTTCTGGATTTTCGGATAAAATCCGTTAATAATCGATTTTCCGATTTAAACGCGTTTAAATTTTTTTTTGCCGTTTAACAAATTTCGACTCTCAGTTAACTTTAACGCATTTTGTAATATATTAAGCAAATAATAAATTCGTTATATTTTTAACATGCTGAAACCGGATAAGAAACGCTTACGTATTTAGATTATGGATTCGATTGATAATCGAAATTTTTTTTTTTTGGTTGCCGTTAATTTTTGTAAAAAAAAAAAATAATATCGGTTCGGGCGTATTTACCGTAATATTAGGCCTTTAAGGTCGTTAAAGCAACTTTATATATAAAACTAAATTTCGTATAATTAAGTTTCGGGTTTCGTTTTTTAATTTAAATAACTAGGTTTATTTTCCCTTACTTAATAAGTTGTTCCATATTGTTGGTATTAAAAAATGGGTAATTAAAGGTAAATAATTAAAATGTTAGCAAAATTGGTCCGCTTACTGGTTTGGACCGTTTGATAGTGTGGCACGTTACGAAATACGTTCATTTTTATTTTAATCGGTTAATTAAATTAAAAAAAAAACAAAAATTAAAGTTTCGTAAATAAGCCGTTTTATTTTCTTAAAAGCCCGTTTTTATTCGGGTTTTATTATAATAATAAAAAATTTTAATAAAAATTTAATAATTTAGTTATATCGTTTTTATAATAATAAAATATTTATACGTAATTATAAAATTTTATAAATAAACGGATTATAATATATTTATTAAAATTTTCGAATCTTTATTTTTAAATTATTTTAATTTTAATCAAATTAAAAAAAATATTTACGTTTATTTTTATAATAATATTAAAATAATTTACTTTTTTAACGTTAAACTAGAACTTTTTAATACCTTTTTAAAAATTAATTTTATATAACCGGTAAATAATTTTTTCGTAATATTTTTAATATTCTTTTACGGTTAAAATAAATTAATACGTTATCGGTATAACCGTTTAACGTCCCATATAAGCTCGCGAGCCAAACAAAGCTCGCAAGCCGTTTTCTGGCACCCTACAACAACAAATTTAAATTACTTAACCACAATATATTAAATCAATCCTAATTAATCGAATACATCTTTGCTAACTATATTTACAGCTTTTTTCCAAACGTGCACATTATATCAAAGCTTATTACAGATGCCATGTTGCCATTTCTTCTTTCTAACCTATATGCAACCGACAACCTTCAGCAGCTGCCAGCAGCTTTCTATTATTACTACCTTTCTACCGGCCAAAAAACCTTATTTATCCTTTTTAGTAAGTATTTCTTTTAATTAAAAACGTTTATTTTATTTATTTAATTACGTAAATATCGAATTATTGCCAGATCAAGCCCGACATGCCCTGCCATACGCCCTGCCATACGCCCTGCCATACGCCCCGCCACACACCGACACGCCTTACGAAATACCCCATAACGCGCATTTTAACGCGTTTTCAACACGTTTCCTGACGTATATCTTTAACGTATAAAAGCCGGACAAAAAATGCTTACGTATTTAGGTTAAAAATTCGATTAATAATAATTTTCTAATTGCTCGGCTTTACTTAATGCGAAATAAAGGTAATATTAACTTGGACGCGTTAGGCGCTGATCGGTTACGGGCAGGTTAGAAAAAAGAAATGGTAATATAATATCCGTAATAAACTTTAATATAATATACACGTTTAGAAAAATGTTATAAATACAGTTAGCAAAAACGTATTCGATTAATTAAGATTAATTTAATATGTTATGGTTAAGTAATATAAGTTTGTTGTTATAAGGTGCTAAAAAACGGCTCGCAAGCTTATTTAGTTTGCAAGCTTATATAGGACGTTATATAATAATTAAAAGATTTATATAATTAAGTATTAATAAACGATTATTATTAAATAAAATTTATTTTAAGCTTAAATAAAAATATTTTTTATTAAAATATTTCTAATAGATTTTAAATATTATTAAATATTTTAATTTAATAGCAATATAAAATTTATAAAATATTTAAAAAATATTACTTTTGGTAAAATATTTGATATTTTAATAATTAATATAATACCGTTAAATAAAAAAGGTAAAATAAGGCGATTTCTTAAATATTGGTTTTTTTAACGGTAATCGATATAAAACCGGGGTTTTAACAAATATAATTTTAGTGTAAATAAAATTAAAGTAACGTTTTTTCGTATATATAATTTAATAAAATTTGTTTTTATTAATTTATTTATTACTTTTTTTAACGAAAGGTATTAAACGGGCATCCGGTAAATTAAAGATTTAAAAGCAAATATTAACCGGTTAAATTCCAAAATCACGTTATAACTGGGTTGAAAATCTGGAAAAATATTAGCTTTTTTTTTTCGAAAAAAAATCCTTTTAAATAGGCGAAAAGTTTTAATAAAAGTTTCCGCATTCGTTTTATATACTTTAAATCTTTATTTTCGAAAAAGGAAACTTTTTAACCGTTATATATCTTTTATTTTTATAAAATAATTAACGTTATAACGTTTAACTTTTTATTTTTTTTTTAAAAAAAAAATTTTAAGGTAACGGAAATTTATTTTATTATTTTATATAAAGGTTAATCTTTAATTTATTTATTAACAAAACGATAATTATATTATTTTTAATAATTTTTATAATAAAAATAATCAATTTAATATTATATACGTTTAGTATTCTTTTTTATTTAATATATTTAACGATATAATAGATATAAATATTAAAATAAAACTATTTTCGAGTTTTTTTTATAAATATTAAAGGATTTAATATTATTTATTAGCTTTTTTAATAACGCGGTTACGGTAATTAATATCTTTTTAAACTTTAAAATTAACGTATCCGTTTAATAAATATTAAGTTAAAATTTTAATTATTAATAAAAATTTAATTAAAGTTAAAAGGTTATCGGATTAAATAATATTTTTATTTTTGTACTTTAATAATAAGTTAAATTTTTTTTAATTAAAATTAATAAAAATATTATATTTAATATTTATAATTTAAAAAATTTATTCGCGAAAATATTATCCGTTAATTTCGAATATTATAATTAGTTAAATTTTTATTTAGCCGACAAATTGCTTCCGATAATCTTATAATTAAATTAATTTTTTAACCGGATAATATAAGTTTATAATTATTTTTTTACTTATTTAATAAAAAAGAATTTTAACTAAAAATTAAATTTATATTCCGGTATTATTAAAAATAATAATACGTGAATTAATGCCATTTATTTAAATTTATATAATTTTAATAAAAGTTTTATATTTTTCAAGGTTATCTATTTCCATTATTATTATTATATAAAAAATTATCGAATTTTTTTTTAATAATCTTACTTTTTTTCCGATTCGTCGAAACTGGATAAATTTTTTTTTTCTTTACCGTAATAACCTTTTTTTTCATTAAGGTAATCGTTAATCGTATATTCTGTCTTATTATAATTAAAATATATATTAACTTTTTAATAAACCTTTTTCTCGGCTTCCGATAAAAGCTTGCCGGTATTACTTAAAGTTTTCGATTTACTAAAATTATTATTTAAATAAAGTCTTTTATTCTTATTTTTCGGTTTATTATTATTAAAGTCGTATAATCGAAATGTACGTTTTTGCTAACATTTTTTATAAACGAACTAATTATTATAAATAACTATAATAATATAATTATAAACGTTTTCGTAAATAACGTTAAAATTATAATTATTTTTAAAAAAACGTAAATCGAAATTTAAAAAAATATATTTTTATTTATTTTCGGCAATTTTAACCTTTTAAATAAAATCGTTAAATTTGAAAATAAAATCGTAAATATTCTAATTTTTGCCGGGCTTAAAAATAAAAGTTCAAAAAACATTTTTAATAACGGAAACTTAATTCGAGTTATAATACGATAATTTTAACACCTAAATTATTTCGGTTACGTAAAAAAAAATCGTATAATCGATTAATAATAAATCTTAATTATCTATCCGGTTTTTCTTTTTAAAAAACTTATTAAATAAATTATATAAATTTTTCGTTTTAAAATATTAATTTATTTATTTCGAATTTTTATATAACTTTACAAATTTAAATATTAAATTTGGTTTTATTATCGTTAAACTTAATTAGGTTATTAATATAAACTTTTTTTTCGGTTATAATTAAAATTTACGTTATTATTTTTTACAAATTTGCGAAAAGCGGGTTATATTATTATATCGATAAGGCGAAACGTACTAGTATTATTAAAAGCGTTATTAATTATATTTTTCCGGTAAAAACGCTTAACGTTATTAAAAAGAATTTAAAAAAAAATAATGGTTTTATTTAGCTTAAAAGCGGGCAATTTTATCACGAAATTTTAAATTTTTTTTTAAACGTTTTAATTATTATTAACCATTTTATCGATTAACTATTTATCGAAATCCGTTTTTAAATAACTATAATCTTAATCTAGTAAACTCTTTATCTTTACGGATTTGGTCTTGTTTTTTGGCACGTTATCTTCTACCATTTTTTAAAAATACTTATTATTTTCTATATTTTAGTTTAAATCTTAAAAAAGCATTTTATTTTTTTATACTTTAATTTTACCTTTAATTAATTTAAATCACTTTAAACGTTAACTAGTTAAAAAATAATTTTTCCTAACAAATATCTAATTTTAATACTAGTTAATCTAGATTTTAATCTTAAATCTAATTTAAAACGCGTTATTTTTTGTTATTACGTATTAACATAAAAAAATATAATACCTTATTTATTAATTGCTAAACTAACAAGAAAAAATAAGCTTAAAATAATATTACAGCCAGCATTAATACAACATGGTAACTAATTTATTAACGCTATAAACAAAGATTTTAAGCTAAAAAAAAATTTAAAAAAAAAAATAAAAAAAGAGGCAAAATCGCAAAGTACGTAAAAATCTACAAATATCCCCACTCTCTATATGGCAGGTAGCTAGTTTACATGGCAGCTATCAGCCCCATATAACGGTTGCCAGCCTCACGGTTTGATCCTGGTAGCTGCCGTCACAACGGTTACCTATTTCCCAAACCTAAATTTGGCTATATTAACTATAATTATTATCGAAAAAAATTAAACCAATTTCTATATATATATTAACTTTTATTCGACGTTTATATGAAGTTATATATTAATCGGATTTAATTTAATTACGTAATAATATTTTTTTTATTTAAATCTTTAAATTTTTAAAAGATATAAAAAAATTTAATAATTTTGATAACGACGCCAAAAACGGGACCCATTTTTTGAAACTAACACTCAGGCCTCGCTAGCTAGTTACGGGGATATGGGATTTAATTGGCTAATTTTTAACGCTAAAAAACGGTACTTTGAAGAACTAGCCAGCGAGGCCTGAGCTAGCTGAGGTAACAGAGCTGAAGGTGGGTCACATCTGGGACTAGTGACCCCGGTACAGAATGCCAAGCCAGTGCATCTTGCATTTAATGTAAAGATCTCGCCATATGCGCTGTAATCAATAATTACTTATTCTCCAACACAGTCCACATGGAGCGACCCGCACAAGGCTCCGAGTTATGTCACTTCGCCCCGGCCCGTGACTCTCCACGTTGTTTTCTCATAGGTAGCTTTATGATACATGATTAGAACCCTCCGGGACCCTTGTCGCTGAGGAATATTATTTCCTCTTCGGTGCTTACCCTCCGAAGAGGCTGGTTCCGTCCGGGGAATTGGCCGAACCTCCTGATGGTGCCGACATGCAACTGTGCCATGCTCAGAGCGCCACCCAACAACTTATGCATCTCAGTCCCCTCTTCCACCCGTGCAACCATCCCCTCATACAAGCCAAGGCAGCCTACCTGCGCGAGGAGACATTCCTGGTGCATGATAGGCAGGTAGAGGAACATTTGACGCTCGAGTGGGACCTGCTTGTCCACACCCCGGGCGATCGCGTCTAGAGAGAGCGACAGAGCCTGGGGGTCCGAGGAGTAAGCTTGAGGTGTGCCGCGATAGATGTTCCGCGGGAGTTGGTCGAGGAGGAGCAGGACTGCGAGGGTTCCATCCGCGGTCCGCGTCCAGGAAGAGAGAGAGAGCCCGATCGTGCGGTCAAGACGAACGGTTCCCAGGATCTGCACTCGGCATCTGCTGTGGGAGACGGCTTGAACCATTTTTCGAGCCCCTCGCCGTGATCAAACCAAAAGCTGAGCACCTTTGAGATGTTGGAGAAATCGCCGGGCTGGATTTCACCGTGACGAGTTAGGTCCCCAATGGTAGACGGCGTACTAAGTTGAGTAGACATCGTGAGCTGAATACTACAAAGGCAACTAGGTCAGAGAGGTGCTGCGGACTCCTCTTGATCTTCTGAGGAGCAGTGCTGGGGTGCATTATGCAGCCAAGGAAGCTCATGGACACCCACGTCGTATTTACATCTAGGATGGGCAGCTATAGAATCTATTCGATACGTGCTGGAAAGTACATGCGAAGTTAACCAAAAAGAGAAAAGTTCTTAGGAAGGCTCTGCTATGATTACCAACCCTACACACAGCATCGTAGATCGCCCTATGACGTGCTCCGCAAGTCTGACATCATTAACCACGTCCACGGTGTCCTATAAGGCTGAATTTCACACCCTTGCTGCCGAAGGCCGGAGCCGTCAGGATGGATTCGTGACTAGCCACCACATCTTTCTCCCATGATGTATCAATAATTTCAAACTCGAATCGTTGAATAAGGCTGGCAAGGGTAGTCTGGATAAGTTGCGTGGCAAACCTGATCCAGAAGTTAGTCAGGGGCAACGTAGCAGGCAACAACAGGTAATCATCATACTCCTTCCCTGGACACGATCGTCCACCCTTACCGAACGCAACAAAGTATCTTTTCTCATCAATAGGGTTCTTGTCATCTAGCCACCTTTCCGGCTTGAACAGGTGGGGCTCATAAAAGACTGCTGGATCGAATAGGAGGTTGCGATGATTCACTGAAATTGCAGTCTATACACCATTAACGTACGAAAAGGGGCGGACTTATGAGATGTCCTACATTTGCCGGAATGTTCCAACTTAGATATTTGATATCTTCATGACAGATCATTGGGAGGCGAGACCCTACTGGAAACGTGATGCGAAGAATTTCCTTCATAACAGCTCGCTGTGCACCATTGTGAGATCATCACAACGCGCAAATATAAACTCGGACTGACTTACCAAGTAGGGAAGCTTGTTTAAGATTTTGAAAGTAAGATCAACTTCAGGATCAGGGTTGGCTTTATCGAGCTCCATCCGTAGGTTGTCGAGCACATCCGGGTTAGAATGAAGGTAGTACATCCCAAGTATCATGGTACGCCCAGGAGTGAATGAGGCCATGAACATTTCGATACCTTCTTGTGACATTCGAAAAGCAGATTTCTCTTCATCTGGAAGATTGCTTTTCAGCAACGTGGAGAACAGTGTCTCAGGTTCGGACTTAACAGAAACGCCAGCTGTCTTTTCTTTGTCAAGGATGCACTGCTTAGCTGCCACGAATCCCTCCGCTAGCTCTTCAATCATCTACGTTAAGTTAGACTAAATATCCGAAGGATGTCTAATTGCACTCACCGCGTTTAGATCAAACACCCTGGCAATATGCTGGGAGAGCTTGCGAAGGACCACATGCGGGACTCTTCTAGCGCAACTCAGGATCAATGGAAACATCCTGTAAAACGGAGGGGCCGTCACCAGATCTTCAACGATTTGGTTACATTTCTGTGCAAAAGGTAGATCGTCCAGCAGGTCCAAACTGGTTCCAAATGCCCACGTATAAAAGGTATCGAAGGCGATGGCTGCGAAACATGTTCGAAGATGTTGTATGTTCTCGCTATTCGACTTGAGCAGGTAGCAAAGATGGTTTACCTTCTCCCTAACCAAGTGCTCAGAAGCTGCCACGTTGGCCGAGGCGAAGAATTTACTGTATGCTATTCTTCTTGTTCGATGTAGGTAGTGGTCGACTGTGCTGAACGAGCCATTCGTTGTACCAAGAGCTGCTGAGAAGTTGGGATGCCTATCTCTTACCGCAGGCTGAGGAGCGTACAATGTGTCGTGGAATTGCGCGTCGTTGACCGAAATCTCACTTGGATTGATGCGGATGATAGGGCCGTATTCATTGTGTAGTTCCCTGATTTTGGAAGCATATTGAGCACCTCCTTGGTGCATGAGTTCATAATAAGCCTCGTACCAGCTAGTGGCTGCTGCTAAACGAGGTCCAGGGAATCTCGCCAGTGGGTGGTAGCATAATCTGTAGATGACCAAGCCAGTGTATGCAATAAAGATACTGATGACAGCGACTATCAAAATGGACGGTAGGTCATTATAACCAAGATTTTGAAAGCCCATCATTACGAAACACTTGCCTAAGTCAGAAACCCCGAACAGGCAAACCTTAACAAATTTCTTTCCAAATACCTTCTGATGTGGTTTGTAGCTCCGATTTTGACTGCTTCTTTCCGAAAACTGAACGGCCTGAAATATGGTGACCTACTGGGGTTCGAAAAGGGGTTGAAAGTACTTTAGAAGTTAATGGGGGCATTAAATTATGTTATGAATCCGACCTTCCTTCCTCCATGTTCATACCGTCATGCTTCTCCTTTCATAAATTGTTACCTGACCTGTAGCCTAACAGTCTTGGGGAATTGACTGGCCGAAGTTATAAATACTTCCGCTTACACCTACACTCACCCCTCCCCCCACCCTATACCCACACACGCACCCCCAAACTGGGGTTTCCGCATGATCACCAATAAAAGAGAAAAGTGGCGGGTAAGGAGAAATACCCAGAAAACATGTCATATCCTGTCTTTCAGCTGATACAAGGTCAAGGGTCTCATGCAACCATGGGGCGGCGTTGCGGATTGCATTGTTGCAACTTCTCCTTACGTTGCCCTTTTTGGTTACTATCATAATTTATATGTAGGAGATATGCGACTTTTGCGTAGAGTAGGAGAAGCCACCAACGTTTTGTCTTCTTTACAGTACCAAAGTATTTCATCAGATTATCCATTATTCCCATGTATCACGGGTTGTTCTGCAGTGTTCCGTGCGCCGGTTCTGCATCTTCTACCACCTTCTTGAGATACCAAAGAGCTTTAAGCCATGGGAAATACGACTCTTCAGCCTAAGACCACAACGGATCCTACAAGTCCTCGAGAGGCTTTGCTTTCTAGGATCAAGGGTCGTACAGTCCACATCCCCAACCTGGAACCCATCTTTTCCGATTGGAGAGGAACCAGCTTGAGACATAATAGCAAATGGGTAGAACCACTCAGAAAGGAAGCTAATATCAGAATACAAAGGTAACTCTCAAAAGCTTACAACAAGCCTAATACCGCTAATGTTGCTAACATGGCTTACAGTCTCGGGTTTAGCAAAACCAAGCAAAAGCAGTTAGAGGCCGCGGACTTCGGACTGTTTACAGCCCTTTGGTGGCCTGATGCTCGATTCGAGGAGCTCAAGACTCTCACCTATCTCGTTATCTGGCTTTTCACATGGGATGACGAGATAGATGAACCAATGGGGACGTTTTCTGACGATTTTGACGGCGCACAAACGTACAGAGAGCATACGCTGCAATTCGTGGGCAATTGTCTTGGTTTGGTGCCTCTTGAATCGGATTTTCGGCCCCTCAATCGAATCGTCCAAAGCTTCGACATAATTGGTTCTACTCTACGAGCTTCCTATGATGAGGAGCAATGTCGACGATTCTATAATGTAGTTGCGCGATTTATGGAGGCTTCTGAAGTTGAGCAAAGATTTAGACTAAGAGGGCAGATTCCTACGCTAGAGGAATATTGGGCATTCCGCTTAGGCACAAGCGCCGTGTACATCGGCTCCGCCGCTGGTGAATTCTCGATGTCATCGCACTTGCCGTCAGAGGTGATGAGGTCTAAGTACATGGAAGCTATATGGGACGAGACGAACGTTATAATCTCGATTACAAACGATCTTGTGTCTCTGAAAAAGGAGATGCGCTTGGATTGCGTTGACAGCATCGTGCCTCTGACATTTGCATTGACCAACAATATTCAGAAAGCAATATCCGAGTCCCTAGCGGCATTGAAAAGTTCAAAAGAACGGTTCAATGAAGCCGCAAGAGCTTTATTATCCGAACAAGCTGAGGACGAGGATATATACCAAAAGGTGAAACGCTTCATTGAAGTCCAGAAGAGCAACTGTGTTGGCAATCTGATTTGGAGGTAAGACATATGAGAGATAGACTTGAATACTAAAATATCGACGCTGATTGTCATTAGCCTCGAAACTCAGAGATACAGCATGTTGGAAGTGGTCAACGAAGATGGAAGCCAAACGTTTACATTATGAGCCAAGTTTTGCTTACCGAGTGGACCACTGATAATGCCTACTCACTTTCACTCCTTTTCAATATCAATCGCATTCCCCCCTTCGTCGGGTATGAGTGTACGAGGATTCCAGACGTTGCGCCCTACAACTCTCTGAATTCGTGCGGAACCCCTGCTTTTGTTCCGGCCTACAATATCAGTATGCATATTTGCCAATCCGTAAAACAACTACAAGATCGCAGGGATTCGGGGGAAACCTCATAATGATGAGCTGCTTCTGCTCTTTAAGATTCAGCTAAAAGAATAACGTCATCGTCATTGACTTCGCTGATTAAATTGAGAGTGAAGTCATGGAGGTTTTAGGTGGGATTATGGCGCTCTGTGTGGGGTGCGCCGCTTTTGGTGGCATGAGCCTGATGGGGCTGGGCGACGACGGGATGATCTGACGGTAACTTCGGATCTGGAGTACTGATTTCGGTCGTTGAACCGATTGGGTAACGGAACGATCTCACCTAGTCAGCCTAACTTATTCGCAAATGCCTGTCTTGGTACCTAGGTAGCTACAAAGAGGGCTTACCCATACCGGTTGACCCTAGAGAGAAGGATCCCGGGACATGGTTCGGTGGCACTGTCATTATAACGCAAGCGCTCGTCCGTATTCAACCTCTGGATTCAATATGTTCCGTCACAGCTTAAGAATCGGGCACTGAGCCTACCCCTTTGTTTGCCTATAGTCCGGCCGATAGACGGTTTAAACCAGAATCCCTGACCACCAGCAGCATGACAGCGAATACCAGGGCGCTGGGTGGAATCCATCCCAGGGGCCCTGAACAAGGCTCAGCCTCGCATGTTGATGCGCGAAATCGGATAAATGAATGCGACCCAGGGCCACCCTTTTGTGAAGAATCTCAGACCCAGGTCAATGTGTCCATGTCTCCCGCATATCTGATCATAGCCCACCTTACTTTGGTGGACTTTACGGCAAGTATGTCCACTGGCTTGATTACGTCGTCAATCCCAACAATGGCACCTGACTTATCCATACCACCTGAGGCTTATTACTGGCCACTTTCAAGTATACGGATTAACATGCGGCGCAAGCCTCCTGGTCGCTGGAGCTGTGGCCGATGTTGTCGGCTCTAAGAGGGTCTCTTTAGTCGGCACCCTTTTCCAGTCTGCGTTCATGCTTGGCTGCAGCCTTGCCCGGAGTAAGACTCAGCTTACCATGTTCCGCGCGATGCAAGGTATTGGTGTTGCTCTCTCCTTGCCGACAATCATCGGCATCCTCACCAATGCCATAGCTCCCGGTCGTCGCCGCAACATAGGGTTTTCGTGCACGGGAATAGGGCAGTCCTTGGGGTTTTCCCTTGGCCTGGCACTCGGGGGCATCTTCATCAACACGGTAGGATGGCGGGTCGGCTGGCATGTCGTTACTGCCATCAGCGGGCATCCCTTTCCCCGTCGGCCTTTATCTCCTACCAGCTGATACTCTCACTCGCCCCCCGACAATTCACTTCCTGCGGACCCACTTGTATTGGTTAGGTGCGTTCTTCATATCTGCATCACTGGCGATGCTCACCTATGTTCTGATCCAGGTGTCGGAATGTCAGAGTTCCATTCAACATCCAAGTAACATTGTCTTACTTTCTGCGGGTCTAGCCCCCATACCTATATTCGAGTGGTGGATGAGTATCGCAGCCCGACGCGGAAGACCTGTTCTCACCCCCAATACCCTCGGGACGCAGCTGCCTTTCACTAGCATCTGTGTAATGGTATCCCTGTCGTATAGCGTCATGCAGACGATGGAGCTATGCTGCACGCTGTTTTTTCAGAACATCCAGGGTTTGGATGCCCTGCAGTCGTCTATTCGACTTCTACCTTCGTTGACTGTCGGGTCCATTATCGGTTTCTTTACTGGGATGTTCATCCACCGCGTCTTGCCTGCTCCACCGGTCTTTGTATCATCTCTCCTATGCGTCTGTGGCCTCTCATCATGGCATTGATTGATCCAAGATGGCCATGCCGATACGGGGCTTTTCCTGCCCAAGTCCGCGAACCTTCACCTTATTTATATGCTCCGATAAAAAGATACACGAACACACTGACACTGTGGTTCCTCAGATGTCACAAGATGTTCTATTCTGCCTGGGTTTTATCATAGTCAGCGAAGTGTTTCCTGACGACACGCAGTCTCCCGCGGGGGGCAATGTCAAACACGGCCGGTCAATTCGGCTGCTCCATCATGCTGGCGCTCGTTAGTATTGTTGCCAATCGGTTCACACAAAGATCGCAATGCGAGAGTAAAGAAAGCCCCGAAGCCTAAGAAGAAGGCTACAGGGCAGCTGTCTGGACCGCAACCGGGTGGATGTTGTTAGTGTGTCTTATTGCTCTGATCGGGTTAAGAAGAGTTGGCAAGGTTGCGCTCAACCGGAACTAAGTAAATGTTAACTAAAAGCAGCGAGTCCTCGTAGAATCCTGGGCAACCAGAAGCACAGTACGTCAAAATAGGAAGGCTCTCACATGCAATCTAGAAACTCACCCCTCTGCTAGCATCTGGCGGACCAGCGACCGAACCTATATCTGAAATGACTTACATAGTCGGCCGTATCAGCCACATTGGCAGTCGATCACCGCCCGGCGGGCTGGTGATTGCCGGACACTAACGTTAGCCCGGAACCAACCCCTGAACCATCCGCTGCCTGTTCCACATCTTCGATCGCGTATATTTCTACCTGGTCACGGAGGCGGGGCTCGGCGAGCAGACACCGGCGCAGCTAGTGCGCGTCCGCGAAGACGTCCTAGGACTGGCTCCATTTGCACCGCGACGATATCGCCGCTAGGCCGAACGGCAGACTCGCGCCCGCGGCAGCGCCCTTTCTTGGACGGGCTCACCGGCATTACGAGTGCTCCGACTAACTTTGTAGGAGTCACGTCAGGGCCAAAGGCAACGGATGCTGCTGGAAGCTCCTAGTCCCCAAGAAGGGGCGCCGGTGAGCAAAGATTTAACGCTGAAATAGTACACTAGATGCTATTATATGAAATATGTACAATTTTTATCGGGCCTTAGCGTATAACATTTCGAGGACTTGTGAACTCTAAGAGGCCTTCCCCTGAAAGTCTGAGGAATTGGGTTCGGACTGACTTGTAGCTGTTTGACATGAGAAGTCGGCGAAATTGTAACGCCGGCACCGACATGGCTGCCTTCACCTGCGGGAGCTCAGTTCCCTCCATCTCTTACGTTAGTTTATCCTTGGGCGTGGCGTCAGTTTTGATCCACCACCTACATGCAGGCCCATAGGTTAACCTCGCTAGGTACGTATTACATACGTACCAAAGTTTAGCCTGTGCAATTGATTGACAGTCCGCTGGCTTTGTCACCCCTGACTTTACATCACGACTTCACTCAACCTGGCCGCAATGCAATCATATGTTTTTTCGAATTTAGCAAACTGATTATAACCGTCGCAATCAAGTTACGGAGCGCCATTTTGGGTTCTCGATCAGCAATAAGGACATACTGATAGGCTGCATAACCTACCGACAGGCTGAAGATCGTACAAGAGAACTTACGTCCCACCTCCCTCTCTCCCAACAGTAATACGCATTGCGACAAGTTCGTCCGATCGACAACCGAAGTCGATCAACTCCTGGCGCAAAGCCTGGGGACATGGTAAAGCAGTCACAACCCTCAACTGCTTGAATGCAACCATTGAACCCATTCCTAGCGGCCTTCTTCAAGCCGGGCAACCCTATCGTCTCCCAGTGCAGCCCCGTCCACCACCATATTCTCCTCGTCCCGACCACCGAGTTTCTCCTTACCTCCCGCGAAACCGAAAGCGGTCAGTCGTCAGCTGAGCTCATCGCATCTGAAGAGTTCTTGGGAAGCCATGTACTGCGAGTTCCCAGTCCGGCTACTGCTGCGGGAGGGAAGGATGCTGTCGGGAATCTGCGCGAGGTGAGGGGCAAGGCGAGACAATACTCTACTCTCAACGGACGAAGTGTTGTCATCAAAGACGCGACCGTGTATAGCAACAAGGGTAAGGCTTCCCCTTGCTTCTATCATAAGCGGCTTTGCTATTGCGTTTGAGTCGGCCTCTAACTAGCTTCCGCAGGCTTCAAGACACTTGCCCAGGCCCAGCTACAGAGCGATTCCGTCTGGTACGCAGACACAGTCGAGCCTCGACAATGGCTGATCTATTACATATCCCGACCGTTGGTTGGGATTTGGGAGGAAATAACAGTCGAGCCTGCCATCTTCACCGAGGGCATGGCTAAGAAGAAGCGGGAGGAAGCGAGCCAAATATCCGCTATTGAGAACGGAGAACCGAGCCTACCGAGAAAGAAAGAGATCAAGAGTTTCCACGACCTCTTGAATCACTTCCCTATCATTGCAAGGCAGATGCATCCCGGGCTGGAGAAGCTGTTCAGGGAATTCACGATGGTCTTTCAAAAGCCCCTTCCACCCCCGCCATCGGCTTCAGATATCCCTGATCCCTTACCGGATGGGCCCATAGCTACGGCAATGAGGAAAGTTCGTTCAGATAGCATATCTGGGCGACGGCTGAGTGTGAACGGAGAGGGTGGCAGCGGTGGCACAGAAAACTTCTTTGCGGAAGATGATGAATTTGTGATGAGGGCTTCGTTAGAAACTGCTGTCACAAGTGCCATTGACCTTTTTCAGTCCGTTGACAAACAGCAGCTTTCAATGCTTGGTGCGACCACAGACCTTACTGGCCCTATAGTGGAGCGACTCATTGAGAGATATGTGGCCGAGAACGTCCACGGCCTCCTATGGCCCCGACTGGCAGCGATGCGCCGACAGGATGACCTAGAGCTGGAGGCTAAAATACGGCAGATGGAGTTCATCGACATATCGCAACTCGGTATCTCCATAGAAGGAGGCCTGGGGGCAAAACATGAACTAACCACGAGACTCGAAGCTGCTGTCGCAGAATTTCGCAAGATGACCACCGCCGTGTGCGCTCAAGATATGATGGACTCGCTATTATCGGCAATGAAAGCCGCCACTCAGCTTACCCAGCAGCCGAGACCTGATGTCCAAGGTAGGGCAACTTCAGAGAAACCAATTCTCACCATCAATGCGGACACACTTGTATCGCTATTCCTTCATGTCGTCATTCGAGCGGGTGTCAGGAATCTACAGGCACGACTCCTCTATATGAGGCACTTCATATTTATTGATGATGTGGAGAGCGGAGAGATGGGTTATGCCCTAAGCACCTTCGAAGCCGTGCTTGCTTACTTGCTCAAAGACTCCAGCACTCTCAGGAGGGCGAGTCGACGCAATAAAGCCTTGTGGGACGCAACAAGGAACGGCGATATGGCTGAACTCAAGAGGATTATGGATCCCGATGCGAATCCAATTGAAGATGATGAGGATGAGTCAACTCCATCGCCAATCTCGAGCCAGGCGCCATCTGTCAGCTGGAGTATGGTGAACGGCTCCTCCAGAAGATCGTCGACTGTATTCACACCATCCGAGGCTTATTCTCGAGGATCGGGTCTGAGTCACGTGTTTCCTTTCCAGAGCCCCCCCGACGACGAAGCAGGACTGCCGCCAATAAAACGCCCTAAGAAAGTCTCGATGGATATTAGGAGCATGTCAAGCGGCTCTGAATATTCGTATCATTCCAACGCTGCAAGTGTCGCTACCATGGGCAGCGGCATCGAGGGCGATACCTCGATTGAGCGCTTATGCCAGACCCAGGATTCACTTGGGGAGTCAGTTCCAATGATGGCAATCCAGAATGAGCGACCGGAAGTGCTGAGGTATTTACTGTCGCTTACGGATTACTTTCCCCTCGACGCCATCTTGCAAGATTGCAACTATGAAGGCACCAGCCTGCTCAGCGCAGCCGTCCAGCTGGGACATACTGAGTTGATTGACATAATTCTAGACTTTGTTATGTCATCAGCGACGGGGCCGCAAGTTAGGACCTACTTCGCGCTACAAGACAGCCGCGGCCGAAGCGTCGCACACTACCTGTTCCACTCGCCGGCACTAATCGCGCGCATCGGCAAGCTGCTACCCTGGCGCCAAAAAGATAAAAATGGCCAGACGCCCTTGTTTGCATTGTGCCGCTCGTACGACCATGCAAATTACCATGACATGGTCGAGACCGGCCTTAAGGTCGCAACGGAAGCACAGGGCGATGGCGAGCCGCTTCATCTGGACGATCATGTGGATTTGAAGGGGAACACGCTCCTGCACATCATTAATGACCACCAGCTGGCGCTTCAGATTCTTCACTATTGCGACGTCGATGTTAACGCCACGAATGACAGGAAATTCACGCCGCTCATGGTGGCCAGCAAGTACGGCCGCTATGACATGGTGAGAGCGCTATATTCAGACCAGCGGGTCGACATTGCGGCAAAGGAGTTACGAGGGTTGACGGCTGTCGAACTCGCCAAGGACGACGACGTCCGGAACAAGATCGACGACCTAACGCTCTTTACCATGCCGCCGGGTGCAGACGCCCGGGTTACGGGCGTCGTCAGGTCTTTCTTTGTAGAAGATGCTACGATACGGTTGGTCCTTAAATCGGGTGCTCCAGCAGACACCACAAGTTACACAGTGACCACGTCTCGCCGTTCCGTGGCGGACTTCGAACGCTTAGCGAACCTTCTCGCCATGGAGAATCCGGCGTCTTGGATACCGAACATTTCCAACCAACGGTCACCATTCCAGATACCCTCCAAGCCCTCACGAGCATTGCTCAAGGATATCCAGATACGCACCCACTCCTTTCTCAACATATTGCTTTTACACCCTACATTCGCGAACCACGAGATGCTATGGGAGTTCTTCTTGGTTCCCGAGTTACAAGCGGACATGCTGGAGCTGCGCAGTCGCTTGAAGGCCGAAGTAAGAGCAGAGAAGGTCAGAGACGAATACGAGCCCCTGGAGGATCTACGCGAGGTAGAGCAGTTCGTTGATCATGCGCGCGAGATGGTTCGCGGAGTCAACTACGCCACCAAGAACGTAGCGCGACGCATCAATAGCGTCGGCGTCGCCGCAGCAGGTAAGCATCAGCAAGTCCTTTGCCACCTTATATATATACCCCGACTATGTTGCCGCTCATACTCACCTTCTCTGCACAGACCTTTACGACGCAGCGAACCTCCTCTCGCGCGGAGTCTCTAAGCTCGCCTTTCTACCCGGAACGCACGCAACCGCGTGCGCGATCTACGCCGCGTCGCTTAGCCCGCCGCAGTCGAGCCCGGCGCCGGCGCTGCACGCGTCGCTGCTGGCCCTGCAGTCGACGATGCAGGCGATCCTGGTGGCGCTCTCGCGCCCGCCGCAGCTCGCGGCGCAGATCACGGCGGCCCGGCGCGCCGCCGAGCGCGGCTACCGGTCGGTGGGCCAGTCGACGCGCTGGCCGCTGGGCCTGCTCGATGAGACACGGCGGCGCATGGACGAGGAGCGCGAGGGGCGCGCGCGCCGCGCCGCCGACGACGCCGACGCCCTCGCCCGCGAGCTCCGCTACACGCAGCAGACGGTCGCCGGCGAGCTCGCCGGCTGGCAAGACCTGCACGGAAGGCTCGGCCGCGCCGCCATCAGGGATTACGCACGCGCTGTGCTGGTCCTCGAGCGCGAGCGCCTCGCATGCCTCAAGAGGGCTATACGGAAGGTGAGGGATGATGGGGGTGGCTACGGGGGTGGCTACGGGGGTGGCGGTGATGGTTGTGGTAATGGTATTAGTAATGAGCGTGGCGGAAATGGGAAAGCAATGCTGGGGCTCGCCGAGGGTGGAAGTAGCTCCCCGGCTTCCGTTTCTCCAGGCGGGCCTGCGGGGGGCGAGTCTAGCGCCGCCCATGAGTGATATAATCGCGTACGCGGATGGAATACTTAATTAGGACCTGGAGGTGCGACGACGATAGGGGGAGGCATGTTGAACGAAGTAGACCATCATGGGGCGGCCGGATACACTCAGAGAGAGAGAGGAAGAGAGGAGGGAGGCCGGTCTGCTTGGGCTGCTTGCTTGAATAGAAGGCCCGAGACGATCTATGTGTTGGCTTACTGGCTTGCTGTTTGTTGGGAGTCTGTCGCCGCTCCCTGTCGCCGTTCCCTTTCTTAGTTGCTGGGCCCCGTACCCATCGGACGCTCACAAAGGTCTGGCGATGTCAGTCAGTCCAAGTTCAGTTCAGTAGATCATTGAGGCCGGTCAAGGCCGACACACGAGAGGCGAGGTCTCGTGGTTCGTATCGTGTTGCGTTGCATCGCATCGCATCATATCGTAGTCACCATATCGTGCCCGACAAAACTCAGCCTGGTCCAACCTACCCCAATCTACCTACACTGATCCGAACCTATGCTGAGCGGACCTCGGCCATCGTCCCTCAGCCACACCCCTGCCACTCTCCCCGCAGGCCCCCTTTCTGGATACAGAGTTAAGTAGGTAACTTGGGCAAGGCAATACGCAGCGCTGGCTGGATGGGCAGAGGGTCTGGGACGGGAGGGAGGCAGCCCATCCATCGCCATTATATTCCGTTTCACCTCTCTCCCTCACTCCCATGTCAGGCACTGCTCACAACACGTAACTTAACTACGTACGCATTACAAGGTCACGTTTTGAAATCCGAGAAGGCGAGGCGGCCGGCCCCTCGGCCCCGGCGTCAGGGCTCATTCAGGCCTCCCAGCTAAGGATAAGGTTAAGGCAGCTACTGTAAGTCAGCTCCCGAGGGGTGGCAGTGCCGGCCGGTTTCGTTGCGGCCCAGACCCGTTCCGGGGCCCGACTGCCCCAACTTGCGCCGCGTACGTCACGTAGTGTAGAGCTTGGGTTGGGCTATGTAGGTAGTGAGTTAAGAGCTAGGAGGACGCTAGACCGCCGGGCAGTGATGATGTATGTAAAACTCTACCAAACCCTCGCTTGGTCGGATGGTTGGGTTGCGGCTGAGAGGGATGGGAGGTGTGATGCGGTCTGCGGCGCAAGACGGTAAAGGTGATATTGAAATAAGTGCAGAGTTAGAAGCTTGAGTGCTACGTAGGTGGGTGCGTGACGAACTGGCCTCGGGAGTTGTTGGCCTTTTTTGTTCTGCTCCATTGACCCAGGAAGGTCGCTTGGGCAAGATACGAAGTCGGAGCCTCATCGTCTGGCATCGGGGACTCCTGGTTACTAGGTATCATAGATCAGACTGATGTCCGATAGGAATACGTTCGTATGCCTGGTGACTGCTCCGTCTCGATGTCTAGGTCTACGTAGCTCTTTGCGGTGGCGACAGACGGTCTATTCCGTGTGTCTACACGTGTCGCTCATCTACTTCGCTCATCCACGTTCTTTTGGACTTCCACCACCACCCCATTATCCGGTCGGTTGTTCGCTGGTTATGTGATACCGCACAAAGCCACGATCGACTCTTCACCTTGGCAGATATCTCCACCTCCGCCTGTTGGAGCAGGTAGCAACAGTAGATTAGTCTGATTAAATGCATCACTGCAGATCTATCTTCCAGAATTGCGACCCCATATGCAGGAGTGACTCTTCGACTCTGGTGGAATGAGTCACCCTTCCCAGCAGCTGCAGCAATATGCAGGTTTGCGGGTTTGAGCTTCGAAGCTCCAAGCTGTAGGGCTATAGAAGGCCCGGACGAAGAGGGCAACGGGACGACCTGAAACACGACCGATCTGGCTCTTGATCTTCTTGTTTGCCCCGCTTCTTCGAAAGATGGGAAACATGAAACGAAACGAAAAGAGACAGGCGCCCAATGAGCGGCCGTCTGCGAAAAGTGGCACGGAGGAGGGGAGGGGCTGCGGCGAAATGCCGTCCGCCAGCCAATCGACCCGAAGTCGACGCGGTCCCAGTGGTGGGGGAGGCTGCAGACTTGGTGTTGCGGACTGCCGATTGGGCGGGTGGCTCGACCCTAGACGGGCTTGGGGCTTGGGTTGACAGCGCGCCCGCGTGGGGATTCTTCGAGCCCGCCAGCGCGTGCTCGTTGGCGAATCAGCATCCGCGACGGCCTGCCGCGCTAACACGAAGCTTCTTTGGCGCCCGCGTTTGGAGCGAGCTAGGGCGCAGGAAGAGCTACGCGCCCACGGGGGCGGCTGTGCAAGAGAGCGCGCTTAACGCATAGAATTTCAGCCTGGGGTGTTCGGTCTTAGAGTTAATCGCGGGGAGAAGTGGCTTGAATGGGAATACACCGAGCGGCATCGGTGCTTTTGCATAAACGATGACGAAAACTAGACGGGTGTTCACCTCTTGGGTTTCCTTGGGGTCCGCGGCAATTTTTACACCCGCTGTCTGTGTCCGCGCGATGGATTTCTCTCTGCTGCGGAACGGCGGTCCCCGAGCGGCAATGCACATTGCACCGCACCGCAGCTCTTATGACTTGGAGGCTTGTGGTAACGTGCCGCACCGCTCATACGAGCATTACAGCATTACATTCTTCAGTGGCCGTGAGCGGCGCTTGCCCTAGGTACGGCCTCCTAAGTCCACCGTGACCTCTTTGAGGCAACTTGCTTGGTGAGCGTCAACAGCCGAGACAGCCGGTAAGGTCTGCAGCGGTAACGACAAGCGCTTGTCTCACGGATGTCGGAGATATGCTTGACGCCATTTATGCTACCTACCCAGGTCTCCATCCGGCGTAAACTTCGTCAATGCGCTGCGCCGCGGTAATCCCCGTGATCGTCCGGATAAATTTCGACCGTAAGCGCCGCGCGGGAAAATCGCGGTTATTTAGCGCCTATGTCCCATTTAGGAAAAGAAAGCTGTTCTGTAATCTCCCTCGCCGATGCTCGGCTTGCCCCCATTTTCCATAGCCGCTCGCTAAAGAACTTTTGGGACGGACAGGGAATCCGTAGATCATGCAAAAATAGCAAGGCCACTGTAAAGCGGGGGAACGCAGTAAATTGCCATCTCTTAAGCGCAAGCGGAAATGAAGCGCAGAACGAGATAGAGGCCAGGAGAGACACCCGACCGAGTCTGCGGCTAGCCTGAGACTGACGCCGATTGAGAATTGAATGAGGATGAGAAACTCTGACCTTGTGTATTTTCCTGCGCGGCAACAGGTAGCAAATGGACACTAGCAATTCTAGACGACTGAGAAATCGCTCAAGTCAGACTGAAGTGGGCAATCAGACTGCCGTTGCAGGCGTCGCGAAAGCATCGCGACTTCTTGTTCTCTGTGGCAACATTGAATGCGTGAATCAATATGCAGGATCGCGTCCAGTCACGATACTATCATCCACGTCGCGTCAAATGGGCAGACTTGTGAATCCCCCCGCACACCGCGTATGCATCTTCTCGCCATCGGGATCGTCGTCCGGGGTTGTGGATGGGACATAACGTCTCGAAGGGCCCACATTCTGGATTGGGGAAAAGACGAGTTGAGCTAATGCACAATGCAAGACCATGTGTGCGTTTTCTAAATGAGTCATAACCGCCTGCAACAATCCACTGGGCGTATCTGTGGTAAAGATTGGGCTACCTTTCGAGCTCGGGAAGGAAATCGAATAGAAGACTAGTACAGTCTGGACTTCTGCATTTGGACATTGTATGGTTTCGCAAAATGAAAGACGGGGCAAGCGAGGTATGAGCGCGTCCAGTGAGTGTTGAGAATCGACCTGGGAATCATAAGGGCCCCAGAAGCGCGGCTATGATAGGATGGGCTATCTCAGGGAATATGGAGTGGGGCGTGTGTAAACTCGAAGGCCAAACACGGTACGTTGTGGCTATAGAAAAGTACGACGTTACAGTGCATATTCCTACGACAAGACGCCGACTACTGTGGCACCCCGGCTTGCTATAGTCGCCCGCGCGCCAAGTCTTCAACCTTCAAGGGCCCACCAGTTGACACCGATCCACTCGACATCGACATCGACTTCCAAGTCTAGATGTATAGGGGGACTGGATGTATAAGTCGATAGGGCTATTTTGGGTACGTATCTACATCTGGACTCAACATCCACCTCGACGTACCCAACTCGGCCCAATCCAAGGCCTACCTACCACATGTCCCTCAGGCCAGATGGAACCATCGGCCAGACCAAGACACGCCTGCAGAATACGGATCTCTCCCGACTTACTCCTGCAAGCATGGGAAGATACATGATACTTCTGCTATTAGCTCTCTAGTAGCCGCATTCCCGTCTTTCTTTCCATGTTTCAGGTTGACAGGCACTGCATTCGCAATACCTCATCAGCCAAACCCATGGCCCGAGTGGGCTATACGCTGCTGATTCCGTCTACCAGGCCGGACATCGTGGGCCATCCATTTCGAGGATAAGAAGACCCAACATCCTCCTCATTGACGTCTCTTTCTGTTCCTGTCCATCAGTCTCAAACCCCATTCAATACTCACTTTCCTTTACTTCTTCTCTCGTCTTATACTCTCTAGATACCCTTGGAAGTGGGCCGCTCAACAGGCGACCTGATTCCCTCTCTGCTTCACAGCAGCAGTTTTTTATCCTCATCGTACATATTCTTCACGTCAACTATACCCCGAGGAGCTGGTTCTCCCACTCAACTTGTTGCTATAATCCATAATCCTTTTTTATTCCATAAACAAGAACCACCCCCCAAAGCAACCACCAACATGGCTACGTAAGTGGAGTCTCTCTTCCCTGACCCAGGAAAATATCTCGACTAACAAGAGCGCCTATATAGTCTGGCAGCAGACATGTCTTTTGATTTCATCTTCCCTTCTTGCGAGCCCGTCACCCCGCCGAGCTTCTCTTTTGACCCGTCTCTCTTTCAAATGCCCTATAACCCGGGGCACGCTCGCTCAAGCTCGTATGGTTCCTTCTGCTCCTCTATCGAGTCGTCGCCCTCGGACTCGGTTGGCACACGCGTCACCACGCCGTCGCGGTCACCGCCGCCTGTTAGGCAGCATGGCCCTATTCTGCTGCCAAAGATCCGCTCTCAGGATCAGGCCATCGAGTCGCCTCCAAAGCGAGCCAAAACCTCGCCTACCCCGGTTGCGAAGCCCCGGCGTCAGGGCTCTATCCGTCCTACACACACCCGGAGCTTCACCAGTCCGGAGACCTTGAACAGCTTCTCCAGCTCTTTCTTCACCTCCGGTGAGGATCAAAGCAGCCTCTCTCAGTCGTTGCTTTGCTCTCCCATGACGTTCCCTCAGGACAGCTGCCACTCACGTCGCGCTTCGACCGTCAGCCTTGATGGTTCGACGCTGGAGAAATATGGCTTCCCTACGTACCGCCAGATGCCCATGTACGTCCCGGCTGTCACCCAGCCACAGAATGAACAATTTACGTACAACAACTTCGCACCCCGTGCTCCCTCTCCCTTGAGCTTGGCCTCCACTCCGGACCCGACTCCGTCCACAACACTCATGAGCTATCTCACCACGTCCAACCCGGCACCGTCCCTGGTCCGGACCATATCTTTCCCTCTACGTGACCCGAGTACCAAGCATTTCTGGTGGGATGTACGTCAAGTCAGGTCATGGTCTACTTTCAACCTGGATACCATCCTGTCTCTTCCAGGGGCATCCGCCTTGTTGAACTGCCCTATTCCGCAGCCACTTCTCCAACAGCCAATTACCAACAGTGCTCGGCATCCGGAAACCGAGGCGGCGCTTCACAACATCTACGCTTCGTACTATCTGCCCAAGCTGAACGCAGCACTTGCCGTATCGTCCCAGCGCCCTCTCCAGTTCTCAGTTCCTTCGATCAAGCCAGGCGGCTCTATATCAGCCAACGACAACATCTTCGTGGCGAACGTCATGGGCGAGTCGTCGACCGCCGCTACGATCTTTGGCGGTAAGCCCACCGCCCGCATCGTTGGCCTCGTCAAGAGCTTTGACCGCTTCAACACGGGCATGCGGGTCGAGGGCAACATCAAGCGCGTCGAGTACCTGCGCGGCCTGGCCCACCTGCACCATGTCATGCGCGAGCACGGCACGCGGTATGGGTTCATCCTGACGGAGATCGAGCTCGTCCTCGTGCGCAACGGCGGCGAGGGCACCCCGCACTTCGGGTATCTCGAAGTGACCAGCGTCCAGCTCGCCGCCGCCGCCCAGGGCGACGACGAGGAGGAGACGCCGTTCACGGCCTGCCTCGCCCTCTGGGGCCTCTGCCAGATGGCGGGCGACGAGTCGGCGCCCGGCCAGGCCTACTGGAAGGCGGAGATCGGTGCACCCGCCGAGGGTACCCGTCGCAAAGCAATGCCGAGGGACGAGTGGATGCCGCAGCCGCAGCTGGCGGAGAAGAGGGAGGCGAAGCGCGCGAGGGGCTGGGTGCTCCCCGAAGACCCGGTCGGCAGGAAGGAGCTGGGAAAGAGGGGTGTGCGGTATGGCGGCTGCTAGACGATTGATGACCTCGCTTGAAGAAGTGGATGATGCATAGCATGCGTATCTGGCTGGTTCCAGGTTCGCCGTAATGAGTGGTCAGTTTATTGTAATGAGGAATGACACTGGCATTGCATCAAGGGTTGGGTACTTTCGTCTTGGGGGGTATATGGGATAAAGGAGAACAGAGTATTGGGACCGGGAATCAGTACTGCGCCCACGCAGGATATCATAGTTACTTGTAATTCTGCTTTTGAATTTGAAACACCTTGAACGGATATGTCTTCCATATGTGATGGCTAGAAGTGAACTAGGTAGAAGAGGATCAAAAGCAATAAACTTTGGCTGGCGAGTCGAGCCGCTCGAAGAATGTCCTCTGTATGTGATGGGGTCTTGATACAAGCTCCAGCACGTAAAGTTTGACATGGTTTCTATGTTTGTCGCACAACAGGTTCCCTAGCAGGCTTGGCAATGCTCTAATGTGAATAAGGGTACGAAGTAGGTCCCTGCTATCTTGATATGAAGAGGAAGTATCTTCCCAATGGATGGCGATGGACGGAAAGTGCCTCAGTGATATTCTGCCACCAATAGGTCTCAGCTGCTCAACGAACCCTACTATCTAAGTATAACAGACAATCCTGCGAGGTGTGGTTATTCTTACGGAATCCGGGTGTCCCGGGCCCGGGTATCTGGGTATTCGGTTATCAACAGCCTGTCTGAGTAATCAACGGAAGAACAACCCCGCGGAGCAGATACAGGCTCACACCGGTAAGTAAGCCGGAACTCCTATCTCGAGCGCGTGTAAATACCTGCCTGCTACGTCGCTGGACCCAACTTGTCTCACATCATTCGCTATTTTAGCAGCAGCTCGATTAATTTGGTTCGGTATGTTTATCATACGACATTACCATGACCGGGTCCAATCGTCGGCCCAACCTCATCGGCGCGGTATTAGTAATAGCCGCCGTCAGCGAGGCGTAGAGAATCATTTGTAGGGCATAGGTAGGTACGGTAGCGGTCCGCAAATTCTTTTCTTCCTCTAATTGTGCACATCTTAGGTGAAGTGACGGCATGGCGACCGCCGAGTCGCCCGGCTCACAGAGCTGCTTCATAGCCTACCTAACGTGTAGATAAAGGGAACTGATTTCTCTGTTATGATGGCGGCATCGACAGTCCAAGCGAAGCAGACAATTCCGCCTTTATATATTAAGCAACTCTCGAATTGACTCGAGCCTTGCCCGCCACTTCACCATCTCAAGAAGCCACATCCGATCAGCCACCGCGTGCGGCCAGAACAAGCAATTCTTTCCGTAGAGCCGTTCCCAGAAAGCGACTCTCCACACAAAATGCAACTCGAAGAAGCCATCAAGACGCGCCATTCGTCGCGCCAATTCCTAGCCGACAAGGAGGTCCCGCGGGCGGTGCTAGAACAGGCCCTCCAACTCGCCACGCACGCGCCCTCCAACTCCAACACGCAAGCCTGGCGGCTCTTCGTCGTGCGCGGGGCAGCGCTCACGCGCCTACGCACCGCATTATACGACCACGCCGCGGCGCCGGACGCGCCGCCGCCCGCCGCCGTCACGGAGTTGCCGCCGGCGCTGCAGGCGTACCGGTCGGAGCTGGGCGCGCTGCTGTACGGCGAGCTGCTGGGGCTGGCGCGGTCCGACGCGGCGGGGCGCCGCGCGGCGCTGCTGCGGAACTACCGGTTCTTCAACGCGCCGGTGGGCGTGATCGCGTGCATGAGCGCCGACCTGCCGGGCGAGGCCGCCCTCTGCGTCGGCATGTACCTGCAGACGCTGCTGCTGGCGCTCACCGAGGCCGGCGTCGGCAGCTGCGTGCAGATCGCCATCGCGGGCTACCCGGACGTCGTCAGGCGCGAGGTCGGCATTCCCGCGGACCTGGACATCCTGTGCGGCATTTCGGTCGGGTACGAGGACGAGGCGGCTGCCATCAACCGGGGTAGGATCGGGAGGGAGCCCGTGGAGCGGACTACCGTCTGGGTTGAGGAATAGGAGGTCATTTACCTGTGTTGTACTGTAGGTAGAGAGATGTACTGTACAGTGTGCTCTTTAGGAGTGGGCGGGGATCTGATAGACGGGACTTGACTGGAGGCTATAGAATTGACATTCTCTGCTTAGAACATGCCGATTCAAGGTGCGAATGAAATGATTATATAGAGCAGCTTGTTTTGAAATGTCGAGTTAGTACCGTGATGTACGAGTGTCAACATAAGGCGAAACCTGACGAGATATCACATGCATAAGAATCCCTTCAATACTCCCATGCATAACAGAGAACGAAGTCCTCCGGAGGGTGGCCCCGGGGCAAGATACCGCTCAACCCAATCACCATGCATAGCCCCATGTACAGACGCATCGCCGACGAGGGTATACCCCTCTCCCACTCCCTGTTCCCCTCCGCGGGACCACAAGACGGAGCACAGCGGCGCCCCGAACAGCACCACGACAACGTCGCCGTGCGCCGCACGGAACGGCCCGAGGCCCATCCTGCTGGTGTCGGCCGCGAAGAACCACGAAGAAGCAGCGGGCATCGACCGCCTGGTCCAGGCTGACTTCTAAGGAGCCGCAGTACTGCTGCGCGGGGAGGCGCTAGTCCGGACCGGCGGCTTCGAAGGCGTCGGGGACGGACTCGACCCCGAAGGTGACCGTGAACTGGGGCCCCCAAAGTGGGCGGGGCCGGGGTCATCGGGTCCGGGAACCACGTGGAGAACTCCTGGTCCATGACGAGCGTGCGTCAAAAGACCTCTCCTAGGTGGTCCGGCAGGACGAGCCAGAGCTGCCGGAGGCGGTCTGTATATGGTGTGATGCCGAACGGTGGAAGTTGCCGTGGCATTGCGGTAGGGCTTATCTGGTTTGTGTCCTCGTTCGGGTTCGCTTGCATCGTAGCTGTGTTTTTGGATAGGAAGGTCCGGGGACTTCCGACAGGATGCCTAGGCGGATCCCCTTGGATGTGAGAGGAGTCCCCTTATCGTCGAAGGAGACAAGTACCTTGGAATCTCCAGATGGCCGTAACTTGTTCCTATTATCCGGATCGTAGGCCCAGGCGAGTTCCCTAGCCACCTCCCTGCGGAGTTCGGGGATCCATGAGGGGCCCGGGTCATTGGACGGCATGATACGGCCGCCGAGGGGGCACCTTGAGATTTGGTCCTTCGTAACGTCCAACTTGGCGTAGTCGACGAACACCGCTTCCCCCGTTTTCGAATGGTCTGGGACGATCTCCCAGTCGTCGGTGGATATGCCTACCAGCGTGTAGAGCCGATCACGGCAGTCGGTCACGTTGAAACCCCTAGTGAACATAAGCAACCAGGGAAGTGCCTACGGTGTCCACGGGGCGTCCAGGGAACCCTCCGGCGTCTCGTGCAACATCTGCCTGGTGGTAGATGTGCCTCATCTTCTGGACCTGTGCTGTTCGTTCCGGGGCATCGTTCCGGGGCATCGTTCTGGGGCATCGTTCTGATTGATACAGAGGGCGTTATCCCAGAGCGTCCGCATCTCATCCTCGAACCCCAGGCGCCGCAGCGCCGCCTCGAAGCTGGAGTTTACGGGCCAGGGATAGCCACCGAGCCGGATTTGGCGCGGACTTTTCAGGTCGCCCCATGTGTAAGAGAGTGTCTCGTTGACTGGTTTGTTATCGAGGGGTATATAGACCAAGCTACACTCTATATCAGATTCCCAAGCATCGGATTGCGGCTTCAGGGCGCGGATGTTGGATGATCCTGTGGCAGTGGGCTGTAATTGTATTTGATATTTTCTAGATATATCAAGTCCAACTTGCTTCGACAGACACAAGGGTGGGGCCGTAGGACATGAGGGGAAGTGTTCAACTCATTCCAGCTTGAGCTTATGTGAATGCCCAGGCATGGATAGGAACCTGCACTGAGATTTATTCACATCGAGGGAATTTAGAGCAGCGTCGCTTGCTCTTGCCGCATTACGAATGGGCATACTAACGAAGCTGTTCCGGTCGCACAGGAGCTCGTTGTGCGCTCGTTGGAACCGAAATCTCTTGCTAAGGTTGCAGATACCCCTTGTTGAATTATGCGTATGGGGGTGTTAATGTTTGCAGGAACCCACTTGGTCTAATATACGCGAAACCACCTCGCGAAAATGGTGGTCTGGGAGCTGGCGTTGGTGGGAAAATGGAGGGTGCACCTAAGCCGTTGATGATGACGATGACTGATTCGTTGGTGTACTTCCCCCACATTTGACTGAAATGCTTCAGTGCCAGGATCTGATTTCATGGTTTCTTTCCAGATCAACCCAATTCAACCACGCCCGAGAAGACCCCGAAATGGCAAGCAATGGAGCTTTGGTGTGGATTGACTGCGAAGTAAGAGTGGGCTCGCCTGCTACACATGGACCGGCTGACAAGGCATTTTCAGATGACGGGTCTCAACCCGGATACCGACGAGATCATCGAAATCTTTTGCGTCATCACCACGGGTACTCTCGAGGTCATCGACGGGAATGGCTGGGGAACCGTGGTCCACCAATCGAAAGACCGGATGGACATGATGGATGAGTGGTGCACTCGCACCCACGCGAAGAGCGGGCTGACGGACGCGGTGTTAACCTCGAAGGTGACACCCGAGCAGGCGGCCGACGAGCTCCTCGCGTACATCAAGAAGCATGTGCCGGAGCCGGGGGCGCTCCTGGCCGGCAACAGCGTGCACGCGGACCGGGCGTTCCTCAGGAAGGAACCCTACAAAAAGGTCATCGATTACTTGCATCATCGCATCCTCGATGTCAGTAGTCTCAAGGAGGCTGCGCGACGATGGTGTCCCCGGGAGGTGATGGAGAACGCGCCGAGGAAGCAGGGGCTGCACCAGGCCAAAAACGACATTCTAGAGAGCATTGCCGAAGCTCGGTATTACAAGGACATCATATTCTCCAACACTGCAAATATTACTAGTCCAATGCGGGCTGCCTTGGGATAGGACTCTGAGCCGATGATAGCTCTGCGGCTGGTTATGTCAGACAGCCTTGGGTTTCCTCAGCTTCTGGTGGCTGCAATAGGCGCCAGCTTTGGGCAATATATTGTGTTCTAGACGCAGCGAGGACGGCATTATCGACGTCTTATTCAAAAGAAGAGTTGAAAACGCACTTGTGCTTAGATCCATCAGACAAGAGTTAATATGCAAGCATAAGACGATACTGGTAGGGCACATTGGTTGGCCGAGTATTCCCGATGCAAAGGAGGGCAAATAATTAATTGCTTGGTAGATGCGTGCTGTGATGAATGGTCGAGGATGTTTTCCCATCCACAGCCACATTAGCTAGCACCCACTTAACGAAATAAAATCAACTAGCCTACTATAAGCGCTGCAACATTTTATACTACTATCTTCCGTAACTCTTTCAGGTACTTTATACCTTTATAAAGTCCTAATTCCATTTATTCTTCACATTTCCCTATTATATTTAATTTTTATGTTTTTGGTTAATGTTTAACCCGTAAATATATCAGATTTATTGACTTGTCCGGCGGACGGGTTTTGGTAGGCCAGTTGATTTTATTTCGTCAAGTGGGTGGCTAGGTACCTAGCTTTTCCTTTGACACTGCGTATAGCCCTACTAAACTGCCTATGCAGGTCGTGATCAAAATAATTGAAACATTTTCCTAGGACCCACAAACCAAAAAGCATGTCAATTATTTTGATCACTGTCGTCTACAGTAAGTAGGCTCTTTGCGCCGGGAATTCTCCGACTTTTAACTGTACCGCTAGTAGGGGTGATGGCATATGTAGATACATAGTAACGCCACCCCCACTTCCAATAAATGAGGTCATTCTCAATGGCTGGAACCCCGCCATCAAGCTGTGCCTGTCGTCACACTTTCACAAGCTCTGAGCTGCCCTCCCTCTCCTTTTTATATCTGGCTCCGACTCTCTACATGCTACACAAGAAGAGTTGGAATTCATACCTGATATTCGTAAACTAAATCACCATCTTCTAATACTAATTGACTGACAATTATAATACACTACTTTCATCATGAGCGTCAGAACAGTTGAATTCAAGCCATTCACCGACCAGAAGCCTGGAACGTATGTTTACCTTTCTCAAGCTCTACCCCGCCAACTCGAGTCCCCTTCTCCTCATTCTTAGAGCCCAACCAAACTGCAGTGTGGGATGCCCACTAACAGACTTGCAGCTCCGGGCTTCGAAAGAAGGTCAAGATTTTCCAGCAACCTCACTACAGTGAATCCTTCGTCACTAGCATCCTCCTATCTATCCCGGAGGGCGCCAAGGGTTAGTAGAGACCACCGTCCAGCCCAGTTCGAGGGACGACTGTATGCTAATGCTCGACGGCTAGGCGCATTCCTTGTTATCGGAGGTGATGGCCGATACTGGAACCCTGAAGTCGTTCAATTGACCGCCAAGATCGGTGCTGCTTATGGTGTTAAGAAGCTCCTGATCGGACAGAACGGCATTCTTTCCACTCCAGCTGCTAGTCATGTCATCCGAAAGCGGAAGGCAACGGGGGGCATCCTCTTGACTGCCAGTCACAACCCTGGTGGTGAGTCTTACTTCGAATTACGCTATTTAGCCTTGGAACCGGCTTACTCAGTTCGTCCGTCTTGTAGGTCCCAACGAAGACTTTGGCATCAAGTATAACCTGTCCAACGGAGGACCCGCCCCAGAGAGTGTTACAAACAAGATCTACGAAGCTTCCAAAACCCTCACATCTTACAAGATCGCCGATATCCCAGATGTCGATATCACCACCATTGGCACCAAGACGTATGGAAACCTCGAAGTTGAGATTGTGGACAGCACCGCCGATTATGTGGAATTCATGAAGGAGATCTTCGACTTCGGCTTGATCAAGACTTTCTTCAAGAACCACCCCGACTTCAAGATCTTGTTTGATGGTCTGCACGGTGTCACGGGTCCGTATGGAAAGGTCATCTTCGAGCAGGAGCTGGGTCTCCCTGGCTCCACACAAAACTGCATTCCCAAGCCCGACTTTGGCGGTGGCCACCCCGATCCCAACCTCACTTATGCTCACTCCCTAGTCGAGGCAGTCGACAAGGCCTCGATCCCCTTCGGTGCGGCATCAGACGGCGACGGCGACCGGAACATGATCTATGGCGCGGGTGCCTTTGTATCGCCAGGCGACAGCTTGGCCATCATTGCCCACCACGCCAAGCTCATCCCCTACTTCAAGAAGCAAGGTGTCTTTGGTTTGGCTCGCAGCATGCCCACATCAGGTGCCGTCGACCTCGTTGCCAAGGCTCAGGGTCTCGACTGCTATGAAGTGCCAACTGGGTGGAAGTTCTTCTGCGCTCTCTTCGACGCCAACAAGCTTAGCATCTGCGGTGAAGAGAGTTTCGGTACCGGCAGCAACCACATCCGTGAGAAGGACGGCATGTGGGCTGTCCTGGCCTGGCTGAACATCATCGCTGGCTTGGGCGAGGCTCACCCCGACACCAAGCCGAGCATCAAGCAGATCCAAAAGGACTTCTGGAAGACGTACGGCCGGACGTTCTTCACCCGGCACGACTACGAGAATGTCGACTCAGAGGGCGCCAACAAGGTCGTCGGGACCCTCAAGGACCTGGTCGCCGACCCCAACTTCAAGGGCAGCAAGATCGGCGACCGCACCGTCACCGACGCGGGCAACTTCTCGTACACGGACCTCGACGGCTCGGTGGCGTCCAACCAGGGCCTGTACGCGCGCTTCTCGACCGGTAGCCGCATCGTCGTGCGCCTGTCGGGCACCGGCTCTTCGGGCGCCACCATCCGCCTCTACATCGAGCAGTACAGCAAAGACCCGTCGACCTACGACATGGACGCCCAGGACTTCCTCAAGGACGAGATCAAGTTCGCCACCGACCTTCTCAAGTTCAAGGAGTACGTCGGCCGCGACTCCCCTGACGTCAAGACGTAGGTTTGAAAGAATCGCGAAGTGATGCTGTTTTGCAATCCGCGGGGCGCAATAAAAGTCGACTGAGCAAGCCTGTATTTCGGGTATTTAAAATAGCATTGAAATGATGTTATGTTAGGCCCCTAAATTTGAGATGAAATGATGACTGCCCGCGGAGTGATATTGTGATGTGTGTTGCACGTAGTGGGTGCAAAACCTCTGATTCAATTCACCGCCACGAGAGGGCTTATGTAGATATGACCAAGACATGACCGCTGGTAATTTCTCTTCCCATCTTAGATGACTGGATGATAGGCCAAGCCCAGCAGGGGGCGTATTTCCACATCTTACTAAGTCGATGTCAGTATTCATATCCGCCCCTGATGATCTGCGGAAGTAGCCAGACTGAGTCTTAGCGCTGCTGCCTCCCCCGAATCGCTCGTGCCGATATACGGAAATACGATTGATTACGGGCTCGGCAGCCAATCCCTTCTAACACCTCGGGGTCAGCACGGTCATTTCAGCGGACCTTACCGGCAGGGGCCGCTTAGACAGGATGCTCAAGTCTATTCCGCAATTCTAGACGCCAGCCAGCTACCGCTGGTTGTCTCCCATCTTTGCTGGCCCCCAATCACCTCGGCGATTCCGCTCATACAAAATCGAAATAATAGTCATAACTTTATAGACCGGCTCGAGTAGTCGGTATTGGCGCCCCGGTGCAGTGGTTGTATGTGTCTAGGAATTGCCAGCTAAAGTTAGATCTCTGGTTAAATCTTAAGGAGCACGAAGCGGTTGTTTCTTGTAGAGAAAAGCTTGATGTTGTCAAAATACCATATCTCGGAGTCACTACCTGGCTCATGAATTGCGAGCTTGGCCGAGTGCACTGGGGCGCTCTCTTATCATTGAAGCTTTAGGGGGTGGGAAACCACGCAGTTTTAGAATCCTGCAGCTTACAACGTCTTGTTCTGCCTGGCCTTACCAGACTATATGCACATACAGGCAGCGAGTTAGGGCTTCAGCATGACGAAGGACATGTGGCTGGCCACTATATTTAACTGTCGGAGGCAGGATGCGGCGTGAGCTGCTGGAATCAGTGCCACGTCTTCGGAGATGAATCGTTATGTAGGGCTTTAAAACAGTGAAGTCAAGAGGGTTAGGCTTTAATTTAACAACATGCTTTTGCTGCTACCGAGGCACATTAACGGCTTATAGTAGGCACGGGACCATCTTACAAGATATATATTCAGATGGGATACCGTAACTTTAGGGGTTCCCAAGCCCAGACATTCGGCAACTACAGTCATTAACGCCGCATGCTATCCGTAGGGCATGGACCAAGACATGCAGATGGAAAATAGGCGAAGGATGAAGTTCCGAACAAGACACACTTCAAAGCCATGTCGAGATCTAGAAATCGCACCTGCATCCGCAAGGCACCTAGATCAGCTCGGGGGGGTAAAAGATGAAACAATATGCAAGCCGTTAGCGAAATGGTTGAAACAACAAAGTCACTTCTGCGGTTATCAAAGGCGAGGAGATACATGGGAGAGTCTTCAGGGACGTGTATACCTTACCGCTATAGCCCCTATTGTTAGACATATTCTTGCAGGTGGGGATTGAGATTCTCGCTTGTATGGAAGCTTCCATATTCGGAAACTTAACGAGGCTGAATGCCAGGGAAACGCCATTGGCCGTTGAATGGAGTTGAAGAATTTTTTACTACACTTATCATAGTTGCCATTGTAGTCGTCCAGTATTATCCTGACTGGCTGGGAGAGCAGCTTTACGAGCTATGAATAGGCTACAACACAATGAATGGCATGGGTTTCTCCACAATGCCATCATGTAGACCCCTGTGTATATGCACATACCGACGCAATGCACTCTTACTGTGAGGCTCTGTTCTATTATTGTTCAATGCCTCCCGCAGCAGGTGTACATAGTTCATGTTTTAGACAATGGCCAATCCGCCTTTTTGGCTGAACAGTCTATGCGTATTGCGGTATTGTAGGGTTCCCATACCGCACCATTGTTCCTGAGGAAGAAGATGTATATCCACGGCCTCTTGACTGAAGTGACGGTTTCATATATAAGAAGTCCTGACATCTGTCATAGATACTGTTTTCGTCTCCCCATCTTCATCAAAACAGCCTCGTCACCATACAACAAGAACACTCGACTATCATCGTTCGGCACATACAAGAGCAAGCAATCAGAACCTCTACAGCTCAGCATATCAACTCGATTTACGAATATATCACCGAGATCACTCAGCTGCCAAGATGCGTACCGCTCCACAGTTCGGACCGGGTGTCGACATGGGCCGTGGTGGTGTAAGTTAACCTCAGGGGTCGACGGTCCTTTCCCCCGAGTCGGCGATCCGTCTCCAGGCAGGTGCCTCCTCCCCACAAGACAGGTTTGCTAACCTTGAATTTTGCAGTATGACACTACCGGCATTCAAAAGCCTGCGCCTAAGCCTAAGCCAGCACCCAAGCCGGCTCCCAAGCCCACCAAGCACATGACGTCCTGCTAAGGACTTCGACTCTGCGGCCAACGCCACTTTCTGAATACCCCTCATAGCAAAGGTCGCAAACACAATTCCACCAACAATCGACACTAGCGAGGACACAGGTATGGGCAGTGGCCAACTACAGGGAATTGGCTAGGCGGATGGGTATGACCAACGAGGAATGTTGGCGCTGGCGAGGAGCGTGAAAGGGGCAAGGATACGTGGGGGGTGATATATGGACCAGACTCTCTGGCAAACATTAAGCAAAAGAGATCCTAGCAGAAAAAAGCTAGTAGTTACTCCAAGAACTTATCGGCCTCGGAACGTGATGTGATTAAACTGTATGAAGATATTTTGAGTGCGGAGCTTGTTTTACGAGATTGTAAATATGCAGACGGAAAGGTCATGTTAAACTAATACATGTACAAATGACGATAATGCAGTTCAGAAATCTGGCTGGTCTTACTGTCCCTTCATATTGGAATTGACCAGGTAACGGTCGACTGGGAATCCGAATACAACCTTGAACCCAGCGGTAGCTTAAATATAAGGTAACTATCTAAGCCACGAAAATGGAGTGGCGGATAGAAGCATCAGAGTCGGATGATAGCTGTAAGAACCTGATGGGAATCTTATCTATTCCTGCAAGTTGCAATCTGGATTAGCAACATGAAGGCTAGAATACACGTGCTTTGAGTTCAAGATTCTTGGTCCTTGATGTCAAGCTCGGTGTAAGTCTCTTATAAGAACTTACCCACAATGCGTACTTATTGGAAAGTCTTGGACTCTAGTCCTGGCTGGGCCTGTGAGCAGAAATTCCCAAATGCTGAGGATTGATACACCACGCAGTAACTAATTACTCCGAACGAGTTCACTCTATTCCTTGGCCCTTTCCCCCTTTCCTCATTTCCATCGATCCTTCTCTCAGTCAATAAACTTGATTTATTTGACGTGGTAAGTAGAATAATGAGATATTATCAAGACAAAGTCGAGATACACACTTTGGAAAATATCCCAGCGTCGAACCAATGGATGGTGACTTGTTCCTCATTAAGGAGGTAAAAGACGGCTCTTTAAGAACGAATCGAAAGTCCCGCCTGTGATATATCCTTTAAGGGGCCATCTTACACACAATACCCTACAGGTATTGCATCGTTTTATCTCACCATTGGTCCGGATCCGCATCTTTAAACTCAGAGCCAATTCCAATCTGGTCGAACCAAACCTGCCGGGTGGGCTGGTTCCCAGTGTACCCCTCCGAGTCGTCATGCCAGCCGTTCGCATATAAGCCCACCCGGAACTGGAAAGGCCTCCCATCGCTGACGGTCGTAGGGATGTTGTAGGTCTCTGAGAGCTTCTCGCCGTCATACCAGATCTTGTAGTAGCCGGTGGAGTCGCTCTGCCAGCTGGCCTGGATGACGATCTTGTGCCACACGCCGGGCGTCACGGTCTTCAAGTTTCTGAAGTACCTGGTCTTCTGGCTCGAGGTGGGGCACACGTCGCCGTATTTGACGCGGGTGCCGAGCTGGTTCCCGTCGATGAAGACCATGCTGCTGGGCATGCTGTCCTCGCCGCAACCGAGGTCCTTGAAGTCGGCGATGAACTGCGCGAGGTTGTACGACTGCGGGTTGAATTCCCAGTTCTCCTGCAACCGGAAGGCGAACCCGTAGAAGCCCGTGTCGCCCTTCTTGTACGCGTTGTACTTGAAGACCTCCGAGTGGAAGCGGCCGCTCCAGTTCGGGTCCCAGACCTGTGTCATCTTGAGGGCGGTAGGGCCCTTGTAGACCATGTTCGTCACTTCCTGAACCGTGCCTTTGTTCTCGGTGTACGTTTGGTCCCAGCCGCTGAGTGTTCCGGTGTTTCTGAAGGTCTGCGTAGCCTGAACCACAGAGGCGCCAAGCACGATGAGCGGGCTAAGGCTTGCGAACAGCATAGTGGTAGAGATTTAACTTGACGGAATCCAAAATTCGCTTGGCTGTGCTGAATGAAATTGGAATTGAAGTCGGAGATGTAGCCTTCTTATACCTATGAGAAATTGGCTTCCACTCGGCGTTCTCGTGTCTGAGATTCCGAGTTGCACCTGAGACGTACTTACTGACATATGTAGGCACGCTGCAGCTATGCCGCGATTAGGAAGGTGGTGATCCAAATTTGGAAACCCCAGCGTAGCTTCAATTCCATTACGAACTTCGTACTGAAAAACGGCATAAGTAACTAGTTTGTCGTCTCGAAGGCCACCCAGTCACGATCCAGGGGTCAATAGGCTATTAGATATCAGCCGATTGATCCACACTCTTGGGATTTTCGGGTAGCTACAGAATCTATTCTGCAAGCGGCACTCGAGATGATCTGGAAATTCCAGCTTGAAACCCACTTTTGATACTAAAAGATCGTGCTTTACAGTGGCTGGCGTCATCTTGACTTACTCCTCACCTGAGCTAGCATCCAGCATCAGTTACATGACGAGATAACCGATAGGCTACAGTCGATGCGAAGAGGGCAACGACAAATAGGGCGGCTGATGCTACGTAAAGTAACACCAGCATGAAGCTATGCCCCAACCACCTCAATACGAGCCATCGCCATAACCGTATAGCAGGCATTGTGTCGATGGAATCAACACCTACCCACCGCTCTTTGAGTGTCAACTTACGCGGCAGTGGCCTGATCGACTGTTGTTTTAACCGCGCTGGCTGACGACATCAGAGCTACATGGGCGTACGCATCAGCCTGTAGCTTTCCGCCACAGAAGTCAACCCGGCAAAGTTACGAAGTAGCGCCTAGTAGCCAGCTTCCGTGGTTACACAATGCGAGAATACAACTTGCAAAGCCAGGGATCTACATCAACAAGGACGGCGGTACGAGTTATAGCGTAGCGTATCAGCAACTAAATTACCCGCCCGTAAGGTGTTAGACCTGGAGATTATTCAGCAAGCATTGAGCATCCCAGGCATGTCCTGAGTGAGCAGAGTAGGATGTGTCCCCGGTTCCCAGACTGTGTAGTGGTAGGGGTTGGAATAGGGGTAATACGACCTGCACCTCCGTCTATATATGCAGCCGTGTAGTCCCCGGGCCTTTTAGACCTGCTAGGGAGCATGAGATTCAGCAGATATTCAATTTACGTTCGCCATGCACACATAATTGAAGTCTGATCGACGCATCCATCCCGATGACAAGGTGCTTTCACTGATTCCTTTACCAAGGGGGAGCTCATAGGCTCCCCGTACTAGATAACTTTAGATACCAGTGATAGCAAGCTTGGTACTCTCGGTTGCCCAAGAAATCACAGAGACCAAGCTCACAGAGATCAAGCACGCAGCGACGTTAAACAGTAGCTCGTCCCCAGTTCTGAGGAGATAACTCGCACGGCTTCCTCCAAACCCTTGATTTTCAAAGGCTTATGTATGTATTCTCTGGATTACCCGTTCGTGGATAGACTCTACTTTTTACAACAGTTAATCGACTTGCGGCTTTAACATGCTAAGATGGAAATAGCACGACATTCCCTTGTCAAAAATTCATCTGACTCCTCTTGAATGTATATGCCACTGTTTATGACTTGGGACTTAGCACGAGGACGCAACGGATGTCAGCAGCATTGATTGAGTCATTAACGTATTGACTTCAGCTATAGTATTGAGACCCGGCACCATAGATCCGAAACGGGTTACCATCACGATAATCCTACTCTAGTGTCCGGGTACGAGACAATCAGCCGCGGTGACTGGGTTGCAAAAACTTATGCCTATGGAAGCGTAGTTAATACGGCATAGGTAACTTCGCAACCGGGTCTACTAAGGCAGACAAGTCAAAAAGTCTGCCAACTTCTTCAGCACAACGGCTTGCTTCTCTCTAGGCGCAGTCGTCTTGTCAGTGGCGTCGCCGACACTAACAGCGACATAACAACCATCAGAATTAACCACATCTGTCTCGGTCGGCAACCGATCATCGCCGCAAGTCTCAACGTCGGGAGCCGATAGGAGTCCCGGGTTGACCCGGCTCAGCACCCACTGGAAATCGCTGGCCCTCGAGCACTCGCTGGTTATCGAGGGGAAATTGACGTTTAAGAACACGTCCTCCGGGAGGTAAGGCGCTCCGCTTTGCAGCACCCTGTTGGTGAGTATAGTGGCCAACTCAGCGTAGACGAGGCTCCTCGACGGCACGGGGCTCGTGTTCCACGGTAGCTCTGCGCCGTCGGCGCCGGAGAAGGCGATCGACGGGATCTTGGCGACGCGAGCCGCGTGTACGGCCGCGCCTACCGTGCCAGAGAATTGCACAGCAAGCCAGAGGTTGGAGCCGGTGTTCGGCCCGGCGACTACGAGATCAGGGGCCTGGCCGTTCCAGATCTGGGGGCCGAAGGTTGAGAGCCCGTACTTGACAGACGTCACGGGGTATGAGTTGACCCAGTTCAGTCTCGGGTTTGTCGAGTTGCTGCCCACCGGACCGCTGTTGGCAGGGCAGCTGTTGTACTGACACGGCTCACTCCGGGGTTCGGGTTCCCTGTCTGACGAACCTGGTCCTACCGTGAGCATACTTCCACTAGCATCACCGCGCTGTGGCGGGCTCACTTACCTGTGCCCGACTGGTTCTCAGCAGGGGCTGAAACAACCACGTCGTGTCCAGCCGCGTTCAGAGCATCATTGAAAGACCGAAGATATAGTTCGGCCCATCCGTCATCGTTTGACTGGAGGATACGGGCTCCATGGGCAGCCCCTAAAAGGGATAGCAGGGACAGGACGGAGTGGGTGCGCATCTTGATTCTCCGTCTGCTGGACTATGAGGTGCCGACGAGGAAGAAACGAATTGCTAAACCATATCGCGGTGGGCGAGACGCTGAATTTAAGTACAGGTGACCCCGTAACCATTACGCATAACGTCGGATCAACTGCTACGAGATAGACACAGGCCATCCTTAATGTTGTTTTCCGTTGCTACCCCTGACCGGCTTTCTTATGCGGGAAGGTTGGGGGAACCAATGATAGGCTCGCACTTGTTCGGGCGGTTTCCGTAATAGGCCAATGGGGACCTGAAATGGGTCTTTACAGGGGTTACCAAGTGTTTAGTGTCAATGCTGGCAAGAGACTTCCCGGCTCCTATACGAAACCCCACAGCACGTGGGTGCAATCTTGGGCGCGAAAGATGCAGGTTTGCTGTAGACATGTAACTACCTTCCGTTGAAGGTAAGTAGGCCGTAATGGGTATCTCATAGTCTTAAAAAATCATGATCTGAATGGTCCTACCCATGCTTTCTGAGGCTTCCCGCTCCAATGGGACAAACGGATCGGGCGATCTTAGGTCAAGCAAAGCATGGCAGTTACTTTGACCAATTGCATGTAACCTTCGTCGCCCGTGCTATGAAGAGGCAATCCCTGTTGCGGTCCGACCCTCTCCCCGCCCCACCAAATAGCGGTTATGTAGTGCGGTAATGCCGGCGAGATTAGGAACGACATCGGCGCTAATAGCCCTTGCAAAGAACTCCCGCGTTATAACTTGACAAGTCGATACATATAAGCTTAAATTTTGATCGTTGGAACGGAAGGCGATGAGTGGGCCGGGGCGGCAGCAGGCCTCAGCAGCACCGGAAGTCTCAGGAGAGTGGCTGCGAGTGTTAACTAATACGACACAGCGACGGGAATCTGATATGTCATAAGGGCTTGGGGTACAGTGTCTAACCAAAAGTGTCTCATTTTGTCCGATATAGGGGATATCAGTTGTGTTATTGTATTTGTCGCGTAGCCACTGCACCAAAAGACTGGATTGATAAGTGCGCACTTATTGCGCTACTTATCTGACAGTATTCAGTTAATTACGTATACTATAGCAGGCGTACTGGTTTAAGTAGCCTAGCCACAGAATATATATACGCCGATCACTAGGTAGTTTTTTAATAAAATTAGGTGACTTTGAAGTTTGTAGGTGACCCACATAGTGTGACGGCAGCCATCAGGATCAAACCGTGAGGCTGGCAACCGTCACGTGGGGCTGACAGCTGCCACACGAACTAGCCACCTGTTACATAAAGAGTAGGGACATTTATAAATCTTTACGCACTTTGCGATTTTGCCTTCTTTTCCTTTTTTTTTTCAACTTAAAATCTTCGTTTATAACGCCAATAAATTAGCTATCATACTATATTTTATTGGCCGTAATATTATTTTAAGCTTATTTTTTTCCTTGCTAGCCTAACGATTAATAAATAAGGTATTATACTTTTTTTATATCGATACGTAACGATAAAAAATAATACGTCCTAAATTAAACCCAAAATTAAGACCTAAATTAACTAACATTAAAATTAAATGTTTATTAAAAAAGATTACTTATTAACTAATTAACGTTTAAAACGATTTAAATTAATTAAAGGTAAAATTAAAAATATAAAAAATAAAATATTTTTTTAAAATTTAAATTAGAATATAAAAAATAACGAATACCTTAAAAAAACGGCAGAAAACGACATATTATAAAACGAAACCGAATTTATAAAAATAGAAAGTTTATTAAATTAAAACTATTAAAATTAAGACCATAATTATTTAAAAATTAACCCCGATAGGCAACTAATCGACGAGATGGCTAACGATAACCAGGATATCTAGGGAAAATTCCAGAAATTCCGCGACAAAATCGTTCGCTTTTAGGCTAAATAAAGTTATTATTCCCTTATTCCTTTCGACAACGCCGACCGCCCTTGCCGAAAAAATATAATTAATAATGCTTTCGGTAATATTAATACGTTTCGCTCTATTAATATAATAATATAACCCGTTTTTCGCAAATTTATAAAAATTAATAACGTAAATTTTAATTATAATTAAAAAAAAAAGCCTATATTAACAACTTTATTAAATTTAATAATAATAAAACTAAATTTAATATTTAAATCCGTAAAATCGTAAATAAATTCGAAATAAATAAATTAACTTTTCGAAACGAAAAAATTTATATAATTTATTTAATAAACTTTTTTAAAAAAAAAGCCGAATAAATAATTAAAATTTATTACCGATCGATTACGTAACCTTTTTTTTACGTAACCGAAATAATTTAAATATTAAAATTATTATATTATAATTTAAATTAAATTTTCGTTACCAAAAAAATTTTTTATACCTTTATTTTTAAACCCGGTAAAAATTAAAATATTTATAATTTTATCTTTAAATTTAAAGTTTTCGCTTAAAAAGCCAAAATCGCCGAAAACGAATAAAAACAAATTTTATAAAAATATATTTTTTTAAATTTTAATTTACGTTTTTTTAAAAATAACCGTAACTTTAACGTTATTTATAAAAAGTTTTATAACCGTATCGTTATAATCGTTTATAGTAATTAACTTACTTATAAAAAGCATTAATAAAAACGTAAGCCTTAATTATATAACTTTAATAAATTAAAAAATAAAAATAAAAAATTCCGTTTAAATAATAATTCCGGTAAATTAAAAACTTCGGATAATACCGGCAAATTTTTATCGAAAATTAAAAAAAAGGTTTATTAAAAAGTTAATACGTATTTTAATTATAACAAAACGGAATATAAAGTTAATAATTACCTTAATAAAAAAAAGGTTATTACGGTAAAAATAATAAAAAATTTATTTAATTCTGATAAATCGAAAAAAGAATAAAACCGTCGGAAAATTCCTTAATAATTTTCTCTATATTAATAATAACGGAAATAAATAATTTAAAACAATATAAAAGTTTTATTAAAATTACGTAAATTTAAATAAATAAAATTAATTTACGTATTATTGCTTTTTATAATACCGGAACATAAACCTAACTTTTCGTTAAATTTTTTTTTATTAAATAAATAAAAAAATAATTATAAATTTATATTATCCGGCTAAAAAAATTAATTTAATTATATAATTACCGGAAATAATTTACCGGTTAAATAAAAGCCTAAATAATTATAATATTCAAAATTAATAAATAACATTTTTTCGATTAAGATTTCCAAATTATAAATATTAAATACGATATTTTTATCGGTTTCGATTAAATAAAAAAACCTAATTTATTATTGGATTATAAAAATAAAAATATTATTTAACCCGATACCCTACCAACTTTAGCCAAGTTCTTACCGGCGATTAAACCTTTAACCTAATATTTATTAAACGGATACGTTAACCTTAAAATTTAAAAAAACGTTTACCGCCGTAACCGCGTTATAAAAAAGGCCGATAAATAATATTAAATTTTCCGATATTTATAAAAAAACCCCGAAAATAATTTTACCTTAATACCCGTATTTATTATTCCGTTAAATATAATAAACAAAAATATACCGAACGTATATAATATTAAGCCGATTATTTCCGTTATAAAAACTGTTAAAAATAACGTAATTATTATTTCGTTAACGAATAAATTAAAAGCCGATTTCCGTACGAAATAATAAAGTAAATACCCGTTATTTTAAAAAGTTATTTTTTAAAAAAATAAAAAATTAAACGTTATAACGGTAATTATTTTACAAAAATGGAAAATATATAACGATTAAAAAATTCCTTTTCCCGAAAATAAAAATCCGGAATACGTAAAACGAATCCGGAAACTTTTATCAAAATTTTTCGCTTATTTAAAAAAAAAAATTTTTTAAAAAAAAATTTAATACCTTTTTAAATTTCCAACTTAACCATAACGTAATTTTGAAACTTAACCGGCCGATACCCGCTTTTAAACCCTTTATTTACAAAATATTTATTTAATATTTTCCGTTAAAAAAAATAATAAATAAATTATTAAAAATAAATTTTATCGAACTATATATACGAAAAAATATTACCTTAATCCTATTTACCTTAAAACCTTATATATCGAAACGCCGGTTTTATATCGATTACCGTTAAAAAAATTAATATTTAAAAAATCGTTTTATTTTAACCCTTTTATTTAACGGTATTATATTTAATTATCGAAATACTAAACGTTTTACCAAAATCGATATTATTTAAACGTTTTATAAATTTCGTATTATTATTAAATCGGAATATTTAATAATATTTTAATAAAAAATACTTTTATTTAAATTTAAAATAAATTTTATTTAATAATAATCGTTTATTAATACTTAATTACATAAACTTTTTAATTATTACGTAAATATTTATATTAATAACGTATTAATTTATTTCGGCTTTAAGGAAAAATATTAAAAATATTACGAAAAAATTATTTATCGGTTATATAAAATTAACTTTTAAAAAAATATTAAAAAGTTCCGGTTTAACGTTAAAAAAATAAATTATTTCGGTATTATTATAAAAATAAACATAAATATTTTTATCGATTTAACCAAAATTAAAATAATTTAAAAATAAAAATTCGAAAACTTTAATAATTATACCGTAATTCGTTTATTTACAAAATTTTATAATTACGTACGAATATTTTGTTATTATAAAAACGGCATAACCGAATTATTAAACCGCTTATTAAAAAAAATACCTTTTTCGTAATAAAATCTAAATAAAAAAAGGTTTTCGAAAAAATAAAACGGTTTATTTACGAAACTTTAATTCTAACTTTTTTTCGACCTAACCGACCGATCAAAATAAAAACAAACGTATTTCGTAACGTAATTAAAAATATTATTTAATAACAATAAAAAAATAACGAATAAAAATTTATAAAATATTTTTCGAAAATTATAACTTTAATTAAAAAAAATATATTTTATTTAAAACCGAAAATTATTTATAATAATTTAAACCTTTAAATATTATTACTTTAAACTTTAAAAATAAAAGTTTTTTATTATTACCGATTATTAAACCTTATTATATTTTATAAATAAACGTATTTTTTTTATACATTAAATTCGATAAATTAATTTTTTTATTTAATTTTAATATTATTTTTTAATATTAACCTAATAAAAAAAATATCGCCGCGGATACCTTATTACGAAAAACGGTAAATTTATTTATAATTAAAACCCGAAAAAAAAAGAATTAGGCCTTAATTCCGCTAAAATAATTAAACTTTTTTATTGTTACTATTAATAAAATACCGATTAAGGTACAAATCGAAAACATCTTATAAAATACCGACCTAATTAACTTTATCCGTTACGAAAACGAAATACAAAATTTAAATAAAAAAGATAATAAATTAATAATATCTAAAAAAAAATTAATAATTATATTTTTTCCGTACCGTATTTATCCGCAAAATTTACGTATTTAAAATATTTATTAACTTTAATTAAAACAAAATAATTAAAATATTAATACAAAAATATATTTAACCCCGGTTTAAACAAAATATCCGAAAATATATTCGGAACTATTATAATTACCGTTAAAATAAAACGTTTCGAAATAAAATCCCGGAATTTTTTTACTTTTTTTTTATTCCGAATAATATTTAAGATTACGTTATTATTAACGGGGAAAATATGCTAAAAAACCGTTATAATTATAATTATATATAAACGTTTATCGATAAATTTAATAAAATTATAATAATTTTATTAAATAAAAAATTAATATTACCGAAACCTTAATTAATTAATATTATCGATATTTATATCGTTTCCTTAAAATATTTTATTATTTAAATTAATAATAACATAAAATAATTTATTTTTTAATTTTTAATTAAATTAAATAAATTTATTAATACAAAATATCGTTACGAAAACGTTTTATATCCGTAAACTTAAAAAATTATCGAATTTATAAATTAAAAACTAAATTAATATTTACGTTTTTATATCGATAAATACTAAAATAATTAAAACGTATATATACCGACATTAACTTTTGCGTATAATTTATTATAATATTTATTAATTAATATAACTTTATTAAAAGTTATATTAAGTAAAAATATCCGAAATTTATTATCGTTAAACTTAAATATAACAAAAATAAAAACCGAATTAATTTAATAAATATTAATAATTATTAAATAAATTAAAAACGTTTAAATATTTATAAAAAAAACCGTATTAAAAACGCAAAAACGTTAAAAAATATAAATTAACAAAAAATATTACCTAATTAACTTTAAAGTCGGCGATAAAGTTTTTTTCCGTAAAAAAGATTTTATAATATAAATACCGATTATTCGTTTAAATTTATAATAAATAAAACCTTTTAAAATTATAAAAAAACGCGGATATAATTTTATTTTTAATTTACCGCCAAATTATAAAATAATTAACTTATTTTACGCCGATCGGTTACGTAAAGCCGATAATAACTTATTACTTTAATAAACCTAAATATTACCGTTATTTAAAAAAATAAACGGTAAACCAAAATTCGAAATAAAATAAATCGAATAATTAAAACTTAACAAACGTTATAAAAAACTATAATATTAAGCCAAATAAAAAGGTTATAATTTCGACAAAATATAATATTCCGTAACCAACTTTAAAAACGTACCGATCGTAATAAAACGGTTTTATACGGAACATCCTAAAATATCTAAATTATCGATCTGCTTACAAAAATAAATATACGTAACGGCAGCCGACAAAATTAACGAAAACTACCTTAATAATAATAAAGCCGTAAAAATAGGAACCGGATTAATAAAAAAAAAACGGTATTTATAATTAATAAAAACTTACATACTTTCTTTAATCGTATACAAGTTTTTAAAAAAAGGTAATATAATGGCAGCTACCAGGATTAAACTGTAAGGCTGGCAACCGTTACGTAAGGCTAACAACTGCCACACGAACTAACTACCTGCCACACAGAAAGTAAGGACATTTATAAATCTTCACGCACTTTACGACTTTGCCTTCCCTTCCTTCTTTTCTTCAGCTTAAAATCTTCGTTCATAACGCTAATAAACTAACTATCATGCTATATTTCACTGGCCGTAACACATAGCACCCCAGCCATCCATATACGCCTACAACTTTAATAATTTATAACAATTCGAATATTAAAGCTATTAATAATTAACAAAATAATTTTAAAAACCTTAAATCTAATATTTAATATTTAATATATTACCGCTTAACCTTACGTAAGGTTCGCAAATGATTAGGTATATTGCAAACTAGGTTATTTATTAAGCCTTAAAAAACCGCTTATTACGACTTTCGAATCTATTCCTTTAACTGTTCCCTATCCGCTTCGCTATTTTTTATAAGATATATTTCGGAATACCTTTTATATAATATAAACTTTATCGCACGTTATACATACTTAATAAAGTTTATATCCGAACTATAAGCAGGTTATTTAATAACGTATATTCCGTACCTTTCGAACCATTTTTACGTAACTTATAATTTATATATTTTGGCATTATCTTATTAAAATAATTATTCCGATTAATAATATAAAAAAAACCTTTTTTTCGAAAACCTTAATATATAACTTAAATATATAACTATTTTTACTAATTCGTAATTTCGTTTTATAATAATAATACCAATCTTACCTTCTTTCTAAACACTTCCTTAATATATAATTACGATATTTAAACGTTCGTAATTAATTATATTAACTATTTAACAATTAAAACTTTTCCTAAAAAATCGCTAAACGTATTTCGAAAAATTTAAAATATCGGAAATAATTAAATATTCGTCCGTAAATATCGTCTAGAAATAATTTATAAATAAAACGATTAATATTTTAACTTTAATTATACGTATTTTTTTTGGATCGTATATAAGCTTTTGGGAAAGGGTAATGTAACGGTAGCTATTAGGATTAAACCGTGAGGCTGGTAACCGTTATATGGGGCTGATAGCTGCCATACGAACTAGCCACCTACCATATAGAGAATGGGGACATTTGTAGATCTTTACGCATTTCGTAATTCTGCCTTTTTTTCCTTTTTTTCTTTAGCTTAAAATCTTCGTTTATAGCGTTAATAAACTAGCTACCATGCTATATTTCGCTGGCCGCAACAGGTTGTATATAAATTAAAAAGACGGAATAGCAATATAATATCTGTAATAAGCCTTGATATAATAAGTATACTCGTTAAGAAGCTGTAAATGTAATTAACAAAAATATATTCGATTAATTTGAATTGATTTAAGGTGTTGTGGTTAAGTTATTTAGGTGCATTGCTGGAAAGTGCTAAAAAGTGGTTCGCTTATATATATCTTTCGCTTATATATATAGGACGTTATACCGGTTTTATAATTAATCTTTTTTAATATAAGATTAAAAACGTTATTTTAAAGCTTTTAATTAACTTAACTTAATAAATAATTTTCCTTATTTTAAAAAAAAATTCGCAACGTTTTTAATAAAATTTTAAATTATTATTAAATTTTTTAAAATTCCTTTTTTATTTCTTTAAACGGATACTTAACATATTAAAACTTTTTAAGTTATTAAAATTAAATAAATTATTAAAGAAACTCTAATATTTTTTCCGTTATTTCAGTAGATTTCTAAATAGCTTTAAAAAAATTAAAGATAATAAATTATTTAAATTATTAAAGTTTCCGCATATAATTTTTTTTCTTTAAACTATAACTTTATTTTTTTACCCTTTTTTTTCGAAAAATTAAACTTTTTAATAAATTACCTTTTAAACATTTTTTCTATTTTTTTTAGTAAGGTTAATTTTTTTTTGCTTTTTTCGAGCATTATAATAAAGTTTATAACGAACGTTATAAGGAATGCTATAATAAATATTATAACGGAGATTTTCTTTAAATTATTTATCTAAACTATAAACTAACCTTTTTTAACGCTTTTATTTATACATTTACATTTTATAAATTTTCGAACTCCGTAACGTTTTATTTTTAAATATATTTAAAAAATTTATTATTACGTTATTTAATTACAACATTATTTCGATATTTATTAATTTTAAAACTTTATAGGTTTAATTATATTTTTAACTTATTAATATTTATTTTTCCGTATTTTAACGTTTTATTTAATTTTATTTATATTAATACTTAAAAATATATAAAATGTATTTAAGTTTATTTCGGTTTATTATCTTTAAATTAAGATTTCAAATTTGTTTAAATTTACCTTTAACCTTCATTATTAAAATAATAAATTATCTTTTATTAAAAATAATTTTTATTTTTCCGCTTACTTTCTTTTATTATAAAATTCATTATCTTAAGAGACCTTTTAATTATATAAAGATTCGGAATGAAAAAAAGAAAAAGGATATTATTATTTATATATTTCCGTCCTTTAAAAACGAAGCCGTTATCGAATAAATTATTAATTTATTTAACAAAAAACCGTTTAAAAATTTTACGTTTTTTTATTATCGTTAATTACTATTTGATTTTTTTTCTAAATCGTTGATTAGATAACCTTTTTTAAATCTTTTGCTTTTTTTATTAACTTAACTTTTAAATTATAATTAATTATTTCGTATAACGTATTACGGTTATTAATTAACCAAAAAATGTTACCATATTAATAATTATAATAACGTCCCATATAAGCTCGCGAGCCAAACAAGCTCGCAAGCCGTTTTTTGGCATCTCGTAATAATAAATTTAAATAACTTAATAATAATATATCGCATTAATTCAAATTAATCGGATTTTTTTTCGTTAAACGTATTTACAATTTTTATATAAGTACGCATATTATGTCCAGGCTTTCTGCAGACGTTATATTTCCGTTTTTTAGTTTTAACCTTTTTATAATAACCTTTTTCAGCTGCTATTAGCTGTATTTTTTTTATTACCCCCTTTTTTTAGGCTAAAAAAGCTTATCCTTTTTATATAATAAATGTTTCTTTTTTTAAAAAAAACGTTTGCTTAAAATGTAATTCGTTTCGCGTAATTAAATAACTTTTTCCCGAAAAAGAATATTTTTGTATAAAAACAATAAGTTACTTTTGGTTAAAAAATTAATCGATTTAATTATTTTTTGTTTTAATAAGTTACTTTATTAATTTTCAATTTTTTTTTTATAAATAACGTCTTTATTTCGTTATTTTTTTTTTAATATTTTTAAAGGTTTTCGTAAACGGAGAACGAATAAAACCGATAAAGGTTAACGGGAAGATAATTAACGTAAACATAATTAGAAAAACCTTTAATTCGGAAAAAACGGTATTAAGATCGAATAAAATAAATCCAGCTTTTACGAATTTAAATTTGATATTATCGGACGTTATGGTAATTTGGAACGCGTTATAAAAGCCGGCGAAAAAATCTTTTTTGGTAATGTAGGTATAATAACGTTACATTAAATTTTCGATATATCGCGAATAAATACGTTTTAAAATAAAAAAATAAGATATATTAAAAGGTTAAAACCGATACGAAAAATATATGGACATATAAAGCGTAATAATGTTATTATTAGCGTAATATTTTTTAAATTTTATCGAATAGTGGTTTTCGTGGCTGTCGAAAATAAAAAAACGTTTTAAACTTTTCGTACGCGTCCGAATATATTTATTAAAATGCTGGATTTATTCGAAACTTAATTTATTTGTTATTCAGTTATTATTATTTAATACGATTTTTTAATTAATTGCTGGTAATAGGTTATCGTAATATTAGGATTTAAAATAATTTTTTCCCGTTATGATAATAAATAACGGTATAATTTAATTTTAGAAATTAATAATTTAAATAATTATAATTTATTTTTTATTTTTTTATTACATTTATTTAAATTTTTTACGTTTTTCGGTATTAGTAATTATTATGCCCGTCATTATAAAAAGCTTTATTAAAAATTTAGTTTCGTTAAAGTTGTAAATATTTTTTTTTGCGATACCGTATTTTGCGATTATAACCCGAACAAGTTTGAATTATTTGCGAAACGTTTTTGGATTTTCGTATAGGATCCGTTAATAATCGATTTTCCGATTTAAACGCGTTTAAAGTTTTTTTTGCCGTTTAATAAAGTTCGACGTTTAATTAATTTTAACGCGTTTTGTAACGCGTTAGGCTAGCAATATATTAGTTATATTTTTAACGTATTAAAGTCGGATAAAAAACGTTTAAGTATTTAGGTTAAGGACCTTTTCGATAATAAATTTTTTTTTCGGTCGGCGTTAATTTTTGTAATTGGGAGATAATGTCGGCTCGGGCGTATCGACCGTGATATCGGGCTTTTAAAGTAGATTCGGGGATATTATATATAGAATGTAGCTTTTTAAAGTTTAATTTCTGGTTTTGTTTTTTAGCCTGGATAGTTAAGTTTATCCTAGATTTTTTTGTAAAACGTTTTATGTTGTTGGTGTTAAGAAATTAATAATTAAAATTGGGTAGTTGAGATATTGACAAAAGCGGCTTGCGAGCTTGTTTGGCTCGCGAGCTTGTGTGGGACGTTAATCGAATATAAAAATCTGGCGTAATTACTTTAAATTAGTTCTTTAAGTTCTAAAAAAATTAAAAAAAATTAAAAAAAAAATTTAAAATTAAAAAATTAAAAAAAAAAATTAAAAATTAATCCATAAATAATCGCCTTTACATATACAATTAGGTAACAAAGGATTATTAATGGACAAAAGCTATCCCAGGCAGCATTTTGCTGCCTAGCCTGAACAAAGCCCACCAGCCGGTAGTACCTAAAAGCACCAATTGCCGCCAAAATACACTAATTAATTAATGGTTTTCGCGGTTAGGATAAATTAATACCTTAGTTTTATAAAGCCTTATTTTAAAGCCCATTACGTGGTTGCAGATAGAAACTCGTCCATGAAGCAGAAAATGTCCAGGAGCGTTGTTGCGTTGCCTTGGCCACTGCTGCTGGTGCTGGCGCTGTCGATGCCCGAGAAGAAGTCGGACTGATTGAGAAAGTCCGTGTCGGATAGTGATATAGGTGATGCAAAGAACTTGTCAATGTCGGTGGTGTTGAGGTCCGTCAAACCTCTTGAGAGCGAGCCTAGCGCTGGATCCACCGGACAAACATCGGGGAGGAAGTTGGCGGAGGAGGTGCTCGGGGTCGGCCCGGGGGAAGGATGGGGAACCATGGGGGATACGGCAAAGTCGATGGACAGCATTGAGTTGGAAGCAAACCACCCGCTCAGGGCGGGAATGTTTTGTTTCACCGTGATGGTGCTACTGCCGGCATCGCTGCTGCTGATTGTTGACCGGCGCTCATGGTTTGTACGCCCCCCGCGCCGGATTACAAAGTATTCGCAGGTGATGCCTCGTTTCGAGCAGCGAGAGCATGTCGGCTTCTCCTTGTGGCACTTCACCTTGGAGGACGCGCAGGCGTGACAGCTATCACGGAGCTTGGGGCCTGCCGGAGGCGCGGAGCGGCGTGAGGAAGAGGTAGTGGGAGCGGAGGCGGCCGCCGGGGCCAGAGCCGCAGCAATAGACATGTCAGCATCGGCTAGCGGAGATTGGGCTGCTGTTTCCATCATTGCGGTTTTTATTTTGGCGAAATTAATCGGTGTTAATGGACTCGGAAGCGGTTGATGGAGGAGTTAAGTTCAGACTGCATACATAACAAACAAACACCTTGATAGTCAAGTGTCAGCAACGGGGGTAACAGCAACACCACCAACACCACCAACACCGCCAACAACAACACCATGGCCGCCTTCCCCGACGACTGCGTCCCCCCCCCTGAAGCTGAATACGACTCAGCGGCCCAAGTAGCATCTGCCCGCTCGGGCACCAAGCCGGTGCACTACATGCGGTGCAGTTGACCATACAAGGACCTCAAGGGCATACTTTGCGCTATTCAGATGTACTGTAGTTGGCCGTAGTGGTGTTGTTGTTGTCGTCGCTGCAGCGTTGTTGCTGGCGTCGGGCGATGCATTTACGCGGGCTGATATAAGCTGTTTGGATTATACAAGGGCGACGGGGGGCGTCGCTCTACTGGGAGCCGGCGGGGGCTGTCAAATTAGCTAAACCACCAAAAGGGTTGTCTTGAGCTCCATCGCCGTTCGGACGGAGGGCCAAGACCATCGTTTACCAAAATATGTAGGGCGCCGCAGGGGCGCGGAGCACCGGAGCACAGTCCGACCCTTCCGACGCTGATTTGGGGATAGTTTCGAGGCTTGATTTGTTCGCCCCTGCTCGTAACGTGTCACACCGCCCCTGCATGCTTAGATGTGCTACGCGAGAGGTAACTCGCTTGAGACTCCTTCCTGCAATGGGTAAGCAGACCGCAAAACAACTGGCACCCTTCACCTATCGATGGGGAAAACCCGGTTACGTTGCCTCACTTCCCCACCTTAATATCGTACACTAGACCCAAGTGCGACTAGTGCCTTGGAGGGATCCAAGGTGGGGGTGTGGCACAGGAGGGACCGTACCAAGCTTTTCCGCTGGACTTTTTGCCCGTTCGACGCCCAGGGCTAGTTGGACGTTGAAGAGATCTGAACGGTTGGTGGCTTGACCCTATCACCTATCACCTATCACCTGCAGAGTGGCTTACGGACATAAGAGCTAAGGTCTTTGGGGCTTAGGGAGCGTCCAATCTTCCGCTAAATAGAGCTATCTCTTCTTTCCCTGGCTCGGGCCGCGTTGAATGGGTTTGATCGGGTTTAAGACTAAAACCGGCTAAGGGGTTCACAGGGCAGTTGCAATGGGGCCACACACGCTAGCACTGGCACTGTGGGGATGAGTAAGTGAGAGAGGGCGATCACAACCTTAGGGCGGGCTTGGCCACGAGGTGAACGAGGATTGGAAAGCTTGGTGCCAAGGTTGAGCAGATTCAAGTTGACGTAGGTCAGAACAACCTTTGATATTTGCTCTGGCCGTAACCGCGCGGATACTTACTTTGGAGTCTCCATAATCTCATGGCCCATCAGGGTCCCAGACTCCACCCATCTGCTCGGCTTCGCACTTGGCGATCCCCCCCGATACGCCCTACGAGGTCCGCCATGCAAGACGGAGTGTGCTCACGAACATCAAACGGTTACAAACGCTGTTGATGGGGCCGGATGACCTAATCCAGAATCTAGCCAGCCAGGTATGTATTTACTGATATTTACTCATCTTAATTCCATATCTCGTTCATCTGATCTAACGGACTCACAACAGACCCAACTACTCGCCTGTCTGCGATGACTAGCCGAGTTCCAGGTGCTGGCCTGCATCCCACTCAACGACACGGTCCCGACCAAGGACATCGCCGACTTGATGGGCGTGCCCGAGACGGAGCTGTCGCGCATCGTGCGCATGACCTCGACGGTCGGCTTCCTGGCCGAGCCCCGCCCGGGCTACATCGCTCACACTGCCCTGTCGGCGCCCTACGTCAACCGGCTGAACTACCTAGACGCCGCTATGTTCCTGGCCGAGACCATCGTGCCGGCCTCGTTATAAATGACCGCGGCGACGAGAGCCCAGGGACAGGGTGACCAGACCGGGGAGGGTACGTCTAGTGCCTACGCGCTGGCCTTCAACACGGGAGGACTATCCTTCTAGTCGGCCTGCTAGCAGCGCACAAAACTACAGCGCCAGTGGCCGGCCTTCCTCCGGTGCCTGGGCGACCGGGACGATAGCGTGACGGAAGTTTTGAGCCGACTGGACTGGCTCAGCCTGGGCAACGCCTGTGAGGTCGACCTGTGCGCGCAGTCCACCAAGGCGGCGACCGCGCTGGCGGATTTATTTCCTGCGCTGCACTTTGTTGTCCAGCTACCGCACGCTGCCCCCGCCGGTCAAACAGAAAATGGTACACATACGAATGGCGGGGGTGTCAACGGGCACGGGGAACGCATCAGCGTGCAGAGGCGCGCCCCTGGCTCGCCGCAGACAGTCAAGGACGCGGCGGTGTACATGCTCCGGACGCCCTCGCCGCCGCGCTCGCTGGGGCAAGACCGTGACCTGGCTGAACACATCCTGGTCGAGCTGCGGGCGCACCTGGGCGTCCTGAGGGCCAACGCCGCCGTCACCTTTGTGCTGGCCCTGCAGCCGCTGCCGGACCCGGGGTCCGTCGGGGTCGACGTCGAGGCGATGGCGTGCGTGCGCGACCTGTCCAAGATGCAGCTGACCAACGAGCGCGAGATGCAGGTCGGGGAGGTAGTACAGATGGTGGACAGCGTGCAGGACGGGGTGGGCCGCCTGGCCGTGGTCAACAAGCTGCTGTCGCCGAACAGTGCGACGGTGGCGCTGGTGGTCAAGTATCACTTTGATAGTTAGTTAATTAGTTGCTAGACTTAATGTGTGAATGACCGCCAAAAAAAAAAAAAAAAAAAAGGGGGGGGGGGGGGGGGGGG
>QJOA01000385.1:0-60363 GCA_004155915.1 Monosporascus sp. CRB-9-2
CCCCCCCCGCCCCCCCCCCCCCCCCCCCCCGCCCCCCCCCCCCCCCCCCGCCGCCCCCCCCCCCCCCCCCCGACAATTGAACCGAGACTAATACACGGAGGCCGGCCCGGCTAGGCTGGGGTGTGCATAGTCTCAGACAGTACAACCATTGCCTAGTGGAATTGAACTGCAGTGCCCGACTGACCGTATTGTGCAACGGTCGGTATTGTGGCAGTTGCTGATTAGAAGCGACAAAGAGAATCCCGACTTACTTCCATATGCCTCAGATGTTGCATAATATCCTCCAGGTACTCGTCGCCAGCGAGACGAGAGAGTTCATTAGCAATCATCTCTTGCCGGTTGCGTGCCAGCATCTTTGCAGCGTCTTTGGCACTGATCCGCGAGTATCTAGGCTCATCTGATTCAATAAAGAATCCGGAGTCCACAGAGCTCGAGTACGCCATCGTGATTACTGTTTTCTCTTCCGAGATACTAAAAGGTGACTAGGATCTAAGCGGGTAGGTGAAGGTGAGTTCGACGTGGCGGTGGGCGTGCTGAAAGAGTGACTGTCAGGTTCTCCAGGAATCTTGGGTCGGTGAATGAGTGGTTTGATTATTAAGGGCCGTCGTGCCGAGATCGAATGAGTGAAATATCAGAGCCGACGACTATTATGATATTAAATGAGTGTCGTGAACAATCTCAGAAAAAAGATATAAAAGAATGACAATGGCCAGAGTGGTTAGCCGTGGGTTGGAGAAAGTGAGGTGGTGAATGAACGGGACGAGTGGGCCGGGAGTGTAGCCGTTCTTAACGATGTCAATTGATGGGTTCTAGATGTCCCGAACATTAGCGTCATGATGGACGGCAGCCACTGAAGACACGAATTAAGACCAAAGACGGATGGGTCAAGGCCTGCTGCCCCCTTCACAATCGGCATCAGGGGCTATCGAGCCTCAGGCATTCTGATTCGACCAAGGTATTGTGGGGAGGTGTTCCTGGCACGGGGCGCGCAAGTGTTGTCTCTGACGGCTAGGCAATAAATGAACCCACTTGAACCCAAGGACCGCCAAATTTTCAAGCTATATCTTGTTGTACATGATGCGCGGGAGAGAGAGGGAAAGAAAGAAAAAAAAGGAAGTGAGATTATCCCTTACCGCCACGATTAGATCGACAGGAGATTAAAACGATTTCTAAATGGTTTGGTGGGAACAGCGAGCTAACGAGTCCCAAGGGGCGAACTTTCTCTCGAACTGAAGCGTGAGTGCGGATAATACCATAAGAACACGGGGAACCACTGGCATATAACTGTAGATAGAACGCAATCTGAATTAGAACTTTGGACTGAGCCTTGGATATAACCGTCGTGGAGGGGGGCCATCGTTTTCCTTGGGATCCTCAAATCCAGCCAACAACACATACCTCTACACTTGCACGCTTCTAGCAGATCGTTGTAAGAGCGACTAGGTTCATGTAGACTCCTGAGACCCTCAAATCGGAAGTAGACCCAGATACTGAGTCCAAGCCCGATCACTTTCTGAGGCTGAGATCCACTTAATTTGCGATGGGCCAAAGTCAGATTCCTGGTACCGTAGGCACGTAGGAACTCGAGAAGAACTCTTTTTCTCCTGGATGGGCGTGGTCGTCGGTAGGAAGGGATATATCGGCCGAGGGATGGGGGGAGAGGCAATCGACCGATAGAATTATGTCGAGGGGACGATCCGAAGGGCTAAGGGGTGGGTGTTTCGTGGTAATTGAGCAGATTCCTCGTCGAATTATCCCGAGGAATTCTGTCAGTAATTACCAACTAGGTGGGAGTGTACTGAAGAGGAAATTTGACTAAAAGCAAGGAGATGATTGGGTTTCTAGAAATCCAACATCTACTCCGCTTCTCTCTTCAATTATTCTTTCTCGGCCCTGTTCTCCTTCTCTTTCTAAGGTGCTGGGGCTAATTAAGATTGTCGAATTAGGGACCCCGGGGTTTTGAAGTCTTCCACGTTCTCTCCGTTGAGTGAACAAGGAGAGAGGCAGACGGTGGAATTTTCAGGAGAAAGAGAATGAATGGATCGGATGAGAGGAGGACAGAGGGGAGAGGAAGGAGTGTGAACAGGAAAGGCTTTCGAGTTGGAGGAGGATGAGGGAGGTGAAAAAGGATTGGAAGAGATTGGCTAGTGGTAGTTTTAAGACACACCGGGTCAAATCAACCTAAGCCCACCCCAGTCCCAGGAACAACCCACACACCAATGTATGACACCAGTGCACCGCGCACCAGTGAATCCTGTATTGTAGGTAATGTAGGGTATATACATACGGAGACGAGGGTACTGGATATACGGTGTATTCTACGAATGTATGTGTATATGCATGCTTGCTACATGGGTATGTATGTACCTAGTAGGTATGTATGTATAATGCGTACTGCTGGTGCTACTGCTTGCCGTAGCTCTAGCTAAAGAGCCCGCAGCAGCAAGGAATTGCAGGCTACAACGCAGGCTAAGATAAACGCTAGGCCGCCGAGGACTGAGCGGGAACCGCACAACCAACTGCACCACACGCGCACAGTAACAAGGAGGAGGGACAAGAACCAGGGCCAGGGTTTTATTGATTGATTGACGGGGCCCTACACGGCCGAGGTTGCAAGGTACCGCGTGGCTGCCGGCCTGTAAGAAGAGACCTTTAGCTGCTGGGCGTTCGCCGTTCAGAGCTGAGGACCGGGTGCCCAGGTAAAATCGTAAACTCCGCTACTTGTTGGTTGGTGCGTGTATCGACAGTTCAACTATATGTGGAGAGTGGCCTCTTGTCTCTTCTTCCAAGGTTCCCTTTCTGTGAATTCTCGGCTGGAAAATCAGGCCCGTCTTTCACGAGCTTCTGTTGCATGGATCCAACGGGGTAGAGAAAAGCCACCTTTTTATGAAACTAAAGCGTTGTTGGGATTATGATGACGGGGTACTGACAGGCACAGTACAAGGTGCAGAGGTGCTCGTGAGCATCTCGGCCTTTTCACAGTACCTATTTGCTGCTGCAGGGGTTTACAACGAGCGAAATTATCATATCTAGATTCGGCGTCGGCGGAGTTCTAACTAGCTACAGTAGAGCTACTTGAAACCGTTAGACAATGTGGATTGTTTGATGCATAACGTACAAGGTTCTGTGAGTTCGAGAAGCACGACAATGATGCATTCATTTAATGCGAGAAAACAGCACTTCACTCCAGACAGATTTTGACATGCTAAACCTTCTAAAGCCGACGCGTCTTCATTTTTCTGACGTCTCAGGGAGTGGCCTACATCTGTACCTATATTATTCTCCGTTTACCCACTATAGCAGCATTCTTCATCGCCATTCCTTGCAGCTCTTCGCAATCCGGTCCACGCATATTTAGAGTTGTCCCTCTTTGCAGAATAGTAAATTGACAGTCGCTAACTGTGGTTCCATGCATATCATCGCTAGAGGCCAGTTATATCGAGCAGATTTGGTGTCTATTTGTTTGTTTGGCAATTCACATGAATGGCCGCCTACCTCTGTCCCCGGCCATTGTTATGTCCCGTGTATGACTATGTCTGTCTGCATCGTGTTTTTGTGCATTGCCTACGCATACGATTCGAGATTGGATAATGCACCTGCTCATACATGCATTTAGTTCATACACATGCAACATAGCATGCACGTAATAATGCCTTTTTGCGGGAAGCACACACTTACCACTGTACCGGGATTGGTTCATAAACATTCTGACATATTGAACCAGGCTCCTCTCTCAAGCAGGATTTTTTTTCCTTTTTACCTTCAATGAGAGGCTGGGAAGTGGTCCCTTGACTAGATACACCGATATATCGGAGATTTTAGAAATAAAATATCTTCATCTCTCCACCTTGCACGCGACGAGAACCTTCACGACACGAAAGAAAAATTGCACGGTGAAAGCGACAACCAAGCAACGTATGGAGGTTTTGATGGAGGCTTAAGTTTAGAGAGGCAGGAAGAGTACTTCGTGGAGTACTAATACAGTGTCAATTTCCTATGTGTTACAGTCTCGCGTGCTGTAGGTACATGGATATTTTAGACGGAGATAGCTCCCGAAAGCTGAGCAGAAGTTCCGTGATGGCCCCTTAAAACGGAAGAAACGCTTCTATAAGTCCCGCCTTATCCGTGAAAATTCTGGAAGGGCAGTTGATCGCTGTTTATAATCAGGCATCCTCTGGTATCGTCTGACTTTTTCAGAGGCATCGCATCAAACACTGACAAGGATAGGATATACGACGAGATATGATTTTCCCATAATTCATAAAGGATGAATGCCAATGTGGGTAGACAATCATGAGCACAGTGCGCCATTCACTTTGCCCAGGTGTTCGGTCACCCCATGTTCGTAAAAGGAGAGGTAGGTTTGGTGGAAATGGTGCTAATGCACATTGGACCGCCTCAGAATCCGAATTGTAGATGATCATCCTTACACTTAATGGGCCCTGCTAGGCAGCTAGTCAGTCAGGCGTCGACGACTCCAGCAAACCGGCCATTTCGGCTCCCACGATTTTAGAGTGCAGGCTTGCGCAAGGAGACGGGCCCCGAATGCTGTAAATCCCAACTCACCACTAACAATTAACCGCGCAGCCGGGTTTTGCATTGGAGGGGAAGGTGAGTGTCTGCTACTGCGTAGTACGGCGACGTACTAACATCATCATGATCATCGTCACTACCTAATAGCCAGGAGAGGGCATGGGGTTATTGCATGTAGCGTCGCATCGTCAGCTCCTTGGAATCTGCTAATACAGGCAAATTACAAGGCAAATGAAGCTCCAGGGCCAGCCTGTTGCAGCCAAGCCCATTTCTTGGGTTGGGCCCTACAGCCAATCAAGCGCGCCAAACGCGGTCTTACACGACTCTCAGAAATCAATTAATCCTGCGTGTCATATGGAATGGGTAAGGATTCCGTTGCTTCCCAGCTGCATTTTGTTTCTGTGCCTCATAACTCTATCCGAGGGTCGCAGCTCCATAGGTGGTGCCCTTCAGACATTCCGCTTGCTCGGGGATCTTCTCGGCCCATCATCTCCCATTGGACTGCCAGCATTAAACCGACACGCGCTGCCCTCAACCAACTCCTTCATTAACGGGCGTGTATGGCGACTGAGAAGGGGTCTCCCCTCGTAGGCCATCTGGGCCGGGAGATGTGCCCGTTGTGGCGATAGATACGTTCTCTTCTCGGCTAACATGCCATAGAGAAGGGGGCCAGTTCACGGACCTGTCGATGAGGAATGTCGTATCACCCAAGATGATGAGCTGCCGTTGGTGCGACAGATTCTACTGTTACTGGATTGATCGACTGCCTTGCGTGTTATAACTGGCGCCCCGGATAGTTTATTGTCAAGACCCTCAGAGTTACAGCCACATTTGCAATGTCCTGCTTTGGGCCCGAGTCCGATCTAGTGCCCTCGCATAAACTGGTGCCCAACCGCTCAGCCATAGATATCGTACGTATAACAGTTCGCCCTAACCAAGACGTATTGGCTTAGTTTCCATGCCTATTTCGTGACCTGGAGGAACGTCCACAACTGGTAAGAAGAGCAACAAGAAGCATACTAACTATAGCATTTCCAAGATTGGTTAGTATTTCCATATCCCCGGGCCGATGAAGTCCGCATCTTGCATCCTGTAAGGGACCAATGACCACATTGATTGGTTACCTGCCAAACGGGGGCACAGGATCACAATGCATCTCGCTTCAGTTACATACAATCGAGCTTGGCTATTCTTCCGTAGCCATCCTCTAAGCAGGATTCCAAGGGTGATACGGAGGAGTCGAGGGGATTTGCGATTTTGAAATCCAACTTTCACATTCTACTGCCATTTTCTGCATGCAAATTGTCTATGCGTAGCGGCTGCCCTGGCCTGGCCTCATGTCCGAAGAGGCGAGCCTCATAGCCGCAGCGTTTGGTCTATCTATTGCATGCGCCGCACCAGTAGTTCCACTATGCCGGATAAAGACTGCATGCATCCCATATATGTGTACATATAAACTCGGATACAGTGTTTCGTGAGCAGAGCCTACTGCGGGGTGTATATCAACCGCAAGGCTATCCTGCCTCTGTTCAGCCTCGACATACCAAGGAAATACTCCGAGGACTCGCTCACAGCTCTCCTTACCTTCCGCGCAAGATAACTCCATAACAAGATAGCCCGGGGTGCTAGATTTTGAATCATGCGAACAGATACTCGTCGTCCAGAAAACAAAAATTCAAGGTCACCCCGCATTCGTAAGAACTGATGTGACCCTCCTCTACTGACTGCCAATAGGATCAGGAGATAGTTCGAATCCTGAAACCCATTATGCTGCCAACCTTACGTATACCAGCCATCCTCTATCATGTCAGCTTTGCAGATTTTGTGCACAAGCGCACGGAGATTTGCGAGTCACAGTAAGGGACGCGCGAAAAAGAAAGGTGGAAGTGTCATCTTCCGATAGCTCCATCCTATCCTCGGTTAGTACTAGAGAGGCGCCAGTGGACCCTGACTCAGCCTTATCAGCGTCACGCTTATGAAAGATCGCGTGTATAACGCGTTTAAGCAGACGCCGCATTGTCGAATCATGTTCGCGTGTTTCAGTTTTCTCGAGCAGGAGGAGCGCGGTTTGCCAACCCACCTTCGGAATAGCCTCAACACGAAATCTTGAAAAGTAAGGATTAAGCGGAATTTAAACTCGCGGGAATGACGTGTAGCGCGCATACCTTCATCAGGTGGGGTCTCCGAACGCCTTTCCTTACCGAAAAAGGCATCATCCCAATCGAGGCAGTGTTGCGCCTTCAGAGCTAATCCGCTTTAGGTCTGGTTTCAACCCTTCAAGCGCCCCAGTTGTCCTGCGAGGAATATGCGATTTGTCAGGTTCGTTAGATGCGATTCCCGCCTTCTCGATGCAGATCAATTTTCACGATGGCACGAACTCCTTAAGCCGACTGGTATTCTTAGCTCCCTGCCTACATTCACGGCGTGACTTCTCATACCGTGTGAATGAAGCGGTGAAGAGTCTTCTAAGACAGTGTCTCGTTGAACGAGATGGAGCCGAGGCTTTTTAGCCTTTTCCTTCTTTTGCCGGTTCCGCCGATTTTACTGCGCCCGTGCTTCGGCCCCGCATCGCCCACTTCGGTACCACCCCCACTCATATCCGCCGAAGCCGCGGATTTCATTACCTTACGAGAATTTCTTCGAGTATCAACCCCATCAGCAGAGTTCTACCGGTCCGCGGGCTTCCTCATACTCGCTTACTAGTATTTGAGTCTAGAGCCACTCACATCCTAAAATGCGTTTCTATGACATCTCCAATTTGGCGTTGGCCGGCCTTGTCAATAGCTTTTCCACCTACTGACGAATTTTCAAACTACCGTACCAGCCATGTGACCTGCGGGCATGATATGCCCACCTATCTCCACCATCTCGACTCATGAACAGTGCACTATCTGGCAATTCCTCGTCGCCCTCTCAACCAGTTAGACTCACCTCAGCGGCTTGTCGTCGAAGGGCACTATTTGAAACATACTTTCCCGTCTCCGAGTCGACTAGGTGCCCGAACACCAAAGAACCCATAACTAACATTACTACTAGGATCCGTGTCTCGGCTTATTAAACGGGTCCGGCGATTTTGTGCAGACCAAACTGGACTACTGCAGTATGAACGGCGTTTTGACACATAGGCAACCGACTATTATAGAGCCAGCCTAGACGCCTTAGAACAGTGACCCTAGTGGATCTTCAACTCCTCGAGGTGATGAGGGGCGATCTGGTTGAAAATCTCTTATCTCCTCGGCTTAATATGAATCTAGATACTGGCATTCGCAGCTGCGTCAAATCCCAGTATATAAAGCACGCTTCACTTGAGGATCTCAAGGTTTGGCCGGACTTCAAACGTCGTATGGTCTGGAGTGTCAAGTATAACCTCAGCTTCAAGCAACCCCCTACGGAAAAGGCTATGTTGAAAAGATATACGCCTAAGTCACTTACCCAGCGGCTTTGAATACCTGGTCTCCCGTGCAAATGCCGAAACATCATGAAGGCCAACCGAAGAAATGACCACGAGACACTTGACTGACATGGCGGAATCAACTCCCATTCCATACTTCTTGGTACTGTCTCTCTCATCAGATTTAGCCTCTCCCCGTTTGTCCGAAGTTGTCCCCGGCGTCTCGCTTGTAAGGCAGAGGCAGCCCCCCTGATTCCATATTCCGCAAACACTATCAGCCTTCGCACGTCTTATCCGGTTCCGATGTTTCGGAATAAGAGAAAGCGGATGTAATGTGGAATATGCGGTCTCTCTGGGTGAACGTCGTATAATGAATTAGAGCATCACATTGCCTCCTTGCCGCCTCTCGTGAGGAGCCTGGCACTCTGCCAGTTCACGTCTTCTTAACACGTATTCGGTTAATATTATATGCATCGCCATCCAGGCTGTCGTAGTCGCTCGACTTTCAGGTCTAAGCACATGTCAGTCCTCCATTAGCTCAGCCGGCAACCCGCCAGGGGAGATAAATAGGGGCTTTGACGTGTACCGCGATTATGTATCCGCACTGGCGCGACGGGTCTTTGCATGTGATTTCCCGCAGCAAACAGACATCGTCATCAACCAGGCAAAACCAGCGCCCTCATTCCGCAAGGGTGATTATCCTGGGGCCCATCCGCGCGCGGGCCGGAAATAAGTCATGATCCAGAGGACGGTAGCAGGTAGGTAGGTACCTTTGGTTACCTTTAAGTGGTTGGCTGTCTAATAAGGACCAGAGGGGTCGGCCGTGGTATCGTTACATCGGTGCGACTCGCGTCGTAGGCGTTCAAACCTAGTAACCTACCCGCCTCGGCGGGAAAGCTTGCGGCTTTCTCGAATGTAGCCCTCTTCGCCGTCGATCTGGCCCCCATCCGCGGGACTACCCAGCGAAGAAGAGGGTGGCGCGAAAAAGCGAACGGGAAAAATGTTTTTAGGAAAAAGCAGACGCGCCTGGGCTTATCAATGGCGACGTGTAGTAGCCGCATCATGACGCGGTGATTGCACAAGCCCGATTCAGGGAAGGCAGGCCCAGATCCGCGGCCTAGGGTTGCTTCTTGATAACCGACACATACAGATGTGGCAGTCTATAATACGCGCGCTTAATGCCCAGCTACCTACTGCGGGCTCCGAGGCTAAATCGCTTTCCGACGATGCCATTACATGCAGCCGACCAATTGATCAAGCATTAACCACTACAAAGACAAACTGTGAATCGTAGATGCGAGCGGCAGCAGGACTGAGGGCTTCGCGTCGTCATGCGATCCATTGATGCGATTCGTGCCTGCAGAAGGGTAAAGTTTCCTCCTAGTCCCCAGAACAGCAGATCAACTCCGCGAGGATGGGAAACCCGAGATTCGCGATGTTACGCCCCGCACTCACGTCGCGCGACTCGACCGTCTTTCCTGTCTACACGGGGAAGATCAGCACGTAGTGCAGATATGGGTGCACGAATTAGAAGCTCGAGTCGTGGGCTCACTTGCCCGATCGGAGGTACCCCTCGAATCCAACCAAGATCCCGGCGACCTCGAGACCCCGCCAGTAGGGCTTGTTATTTTTAGCCCACCATTCACTGACGTGCAATAGAAGTCCCTAAAGACTCTTTAAGGCTTTTTTGTTGCTGTTGGCTGTAGACATGAGAGAGTACTATCGCTAACTATTGACTACACGGCGCAACCATAGCTACAGCCAACTTCCTAAGTAGGGGGATCTGGTTATCTATTGGCTATTCCTTTCCTCATGCGGTATTGCATATTTCCCCAGCTCGAGATCGCAACCGGCGATACCGACTCGAGGGCCTCACATACAGATCCCTGAAACAACGGCATCCGAAACCCAACCTCTTTGAGACATACTTGCGATTTGTAATCTAGAGCTACATCTCAGTCAGCTAGGCGTCAAGCCTCGCTGTGCAGTTCGCTCGGCAAGTGTTGGATCCAATCGCGACGCAAGCCCACCTCTAGGCTTGTAATAGACCTCCCTCTAACTCTGGTTTAGCTCGGTCAGCCTCGGTGGCAGAATCTGGCCCGCGAACTCGTTCGTACGTACGTTAAGAACAGGATCGACGCCCAGCTTTCGTATTCTCGAACAGGCAGAGATTTCCCAGCGCGGGGAAAAAAAGCGCCGGGGAAGAACGACGCTATCGGTGCCAACTCAGTGGAGTGGCGGTGCCATTAATTTGCGTGTATGTGATGTCGCATCAAAACTGAACGGGAATAAATGCCACGCCTTCCTCTGGAAAGGGGTAATTCCTTGATATTGCATGGCAGAAATCGCCAGCGGAAACGCCCCGGCTAGTCATGAAGGTGTATTGCCTTTCTCAGTTTCCTCTAGTCACCTTTTAAAGGCTCTCTTTTGATACGACCATGAAGCATTGATACCCGAATAGCATAAACCTCTTAAGTAGATTCAAGTCTTGTGTTTCTCAAGATAGATTGATAACATCGACCACCATCGTCTTCATCGTTCAACGTACATGGGCCTTTGACTTTGAAAAAGAGAGTACGGATCGACATGGAAATCCTAATCTTTGGCATCGTCATGTTCCCCTCACTGCAATGCAGTGACATTGTCGGAGTCCCTCGGACATCGAAGGCCTTGACGCCGGGTACGACATTCCAAGCTAAAAAGCCCCTTTACAGGACGCGGCGAGCCACAATTTCCTCCACGTAAGGAGCATTGGCGTAAGCCCCCGTGCATGTTGCCGCCACGCTTTTACCCGTATCGAGAAACAAAGCTGACATCTGCAAAGCCACAGTGAATCAAGCTCGTAATGCCTTGCCGTTTTGAGGCTAGGTGGTCTGGATGACAGGACGCTGGTACGTGTGGCCGGCAATTCAAACCTCCCCAAAACCTGATTGCTGTGAAGCTATCTATCGGGTTGCATGTTGCCCGGCCTGGCTTCTATTCACACTATTACTTCGTGGCATTCTGACCCGATATATGTCCAGACTCCAGCCTCGAGTATTATCAACGATATGGCCCCTTGATCAGGTGTAATGGCTTATCAAGACCTATTCACGTTTAAGACTGCTTCGTACTAATCCACTCCCAGCCCTGTTGCAGGCCGGGGCCGGTATTCATGCGCAAGTCACGACGAATCGAGTCTCAATGCAATATGCCTTCGTTTAATACCGCATTTTGAGGGCTATGGAGCTCTCTTGACCTTGAATCCCTTGCCGCTTCTTCTCCCTTTAGCTAAACCCAATCCAGGGAACGGCTTAGGTTCTACTTCGCATGAGCCTACTTTCCGCCAGGCTTTCTTGAGGAGGCAATCTTCGGTTGTTATACGTCCCTTGGCGGCTAGGAAGATTCGCTTTAGGCGTATCACATTGGGTATGTCTCGATGCTCCATTGATATGGCTGGCCAAAGTGACACGCCACGTTTCCAAAGTGCAAACTCTCCGCTCATCGTGCCCAAACGCTTGATTTCCATAGGCCGACCATGACTCACCACCTAAAATCACGGCCTGGAAATTGCAGCACTGTCGATCTTGTTCTTCAGCTGAAGCAGATCCTGTTCTTCTTCCCTGCAAAGATGACACCCTACGGATTCAATGCTCAGATCTTATGGTCTTGACTTGACCACCGACGCCCATATCAAATGAACGACTTGGAAGCAAGGAGAAGGCAGAATACACTATTAGGGTGTATGACTAGGTTAATTAAATCCTAGGTATAACCTACGGTGTGAGCATGTGCTGCGAGTATTGACCTCATGCCTCCGCTTCACCTGTGTTTGGGCTTTTTCTTTTTGGCCGTATTTTGGTCTCTAATCTCGCTCTCGCTCAGAATTTTTGCCTCTCGCCACTTAGCCGTAGACCCCTTGAGCATCTTCTCTGGTGGTGGTGGTTTGATCTCAGCACTCTCCTCTGTTACAAGCGCTAATACCCGTTTGTCCCCCTTTTCGCCATATTGCGTCTTTGCTCTCTTGATGACCCATTCGCTTGTACCTCGCTTTCCTGGACGATCAGTGTCTATGAACTGGGTTCCTGGACTGTCTCTCAGATGATGCGAAAAAAAGACCACATCAGGCGTTTCCGTCCCGTGCCGCACACCGTCGAGCTTTGGGGGGTACTCCGGCCTCAGGACCTTCTCGGCGTCATAGCGCAGGTGTCCCGGGAAACGGCCCGCACCTAGAACATCTCTTCGATCTTCGCCCAGCCAGATCTTTCCCGTAGTAGGAGCAGAGGACATATAAGCCGCATCAAAGGGGAGCATCCCGCTCATGCGATCATCATACAACGGGCGCCGTCCATTGAGTTTAGTAGTCGATATGGAAACAGGGACGAACCCCCCCAAGATCGGCGGCTCGCTCGGCCAAGTTGCTGGGTTACCTTGACCCACAATGGATTGGCCGTCTTTCGTGCATATTGATACGTACATTTCGTAAAATCTCAGGCTAATAGTGCTGGTCGCGGTCCTGGTTTGGCTAACGCCCTGGGCCGCGTACCATTCCATAGCAATACCGAAATGCCGGAGATCCTCTTTATGCAATATTGGCACCGTGGCTCCTGAGTCTAAAAGGGTCTCAAATTGGGCCCAAGCTTTCGTGTCTGAATGTCCTGTTGTGACACCGGCGGTCTTCTTGGTCTTCGCGTATGGTTTCTCACCTTCGCTCATGACCTTTTTCTTGTCAACTTCGAAATCCAGGCAGATAGCGTAATGGCCGATTCCATAATTCTTCAACGGCTTTCGTTCCAGACATAGTCCTTTCTTCGCCAGCAGCTCGAATCCTGAGCCGGCGAGCGGGGGTTCGATCCAAAGCCAGCCGGCTCCATGCTTATCAGCGTAGCGGTCGATCCTCTCGCTTCGATCAGCGCAGAAAGATTGGTACGTTGGGCAGGTGTCGACAATGTGTCCACCGTAGATCAAAGTAAAGTTGCTCGAGTATTCAATGTAGCCGGACGCGTATCCTTCCAAGGCAGCCCGAATATTGACCTCCTCGGCCTCGCATTTACACGTTTCAAGCGCCCAATGCAATGTTTCCACACGCTCCATGACGCGCTTCCTCGCATCTCGCTGCTCACTATCGGCAGCATCTCATGTCAGCCAAGCCCCATCTGGTTTGGTAGCTACTATTTCACTCACGCAGGCACATAGTTCTCCTCGTCATCCTCCATCTCACGCCTTTCCCGGATTAGCTCGTCAAGGAGCCGTCTGTGGTGGTCTGCTTGGCCTGGCGAGTTCGTTTCGTGATGCTTGATGATATATCGCTGTTGCAGTATCTCGCGGTCCTTTTCCTCGATGTAGCTCAAGCCCTCACCAAGGTCCCCAATGACAAGCGTCTCCCAGGGCTTCCGCTCCTCGGTATCTCCGATATCTGCTGTCACAGGGATTGCTGGTCGGCTCGTCTGTAATTCTTTCTCCTTTTCCTCTCGCTTCGTGGCAGACCTAGTCTTTCTACGAAAATCACCTCTCTTGGCCTCGTCTTCGCTGCGAGGTTCTGAATCATGGCGACTCCTCGCTCGAATTGTCCGCCATATCTGTTCTCCTCTTGTCATCTGCGATCTTTCTCCTAACTCTTTGTTTCGCTCAGTCCGCTGTCTTTTCTCATGGCGGCCATCAGACTCCGCATCACTTGGACGCTCTTGAAGGGTCACGATCGGTGTATTATTTCCCGACATGGTTTCTTATGACTATTTGCCGGGATTGAACTCGGTATGGAATCGAAAACTTATCCCGATGATGAGTTATTTCATTTGGCGGTGGAAATTGATATTTTTAGATGACTCCGGTATCAAATTGCGGATATTGTCCTTTAGCTGTGCTGTATTAAGTTACAAGTCCATGGGCAAACGTTTGAGACAACATGACAATAGAGACCGCAAACGGCAACGGCAGCCTGCGGGCCTTTCTTGATCTGTCTCACTCGATTGAGGAACTAGAACTACACAGCGATTCTTTGTTCTTTTCTGTATGTGACATGGCGCAGGCCATAAGGAGCACCTGGAATGTGAAGAGTCTCCCCCTGGCGACCGTTGAATTCCTTGCGAAAACAGACAAAAGTCACGAGATCCCTCAAACATAACGCATTACACTGCGAACTCACCCCCCACACCTTTGTCGACTTTCTTTTCCGCTTTCTCCCTCCTATACTCCTACCAGTACACAGTCACAGAGGAGCCTCTCGCCGAAACAGCTTTTGCGGGCGGAATGCGCCTGGAATCCGTTGCGCGCTGATCATCTCTTACGTGACCCGTTGGAAGTCTTAGAGCTCCATTTCGAGAGCCCGATTAGCGCCCTGAAATTCTTGGTCTTGAAAACCACACCCTCCTGCAAGCATGACTGGAGAATCGCCGCTCTTCGGAGATGATAGTGCTCAACCACCCCCTACCTCGCAAACCGCAGCTCAGACCCAAACTACGGATGAAGCGCAAGTACCCATCGGGCCGGGAGGGGCGGACCCTCAGCTTATGCTGCCCCGTATTCTGAATTTCTTGTGCGATAGAGATGCTTACCGAGATCCGCAATGGGCCACAAATCTTGATGCAGTTGAGAACTATCTAAACGAGGCACATAAGGCGCGACTCAGGGGTGAAATCGGCTATGGAACTGTCTGGTTACTCGCCGCCCTGAAACAAGCGCGCTCGCTCGTGGATCTGCATCGACAGTACGAAAAGTGGACTACCGGTAAAACTCGCTGGTCAACCGATATACTCCCAGGCGTTGCCCAAACATCCGACCGCCTTATAGGTTACCCGACGGTGCACCCAAGGCCCCCTCGAGATAATGACAGATCTGCGGTTCCGGAGAAGCGTATCTATATCCCCCTTCCCCCTACAGGCACCAGCCCGTTTTACACGGAAGCTCCACGGAACCCGGGCCAAAGTCAGGATGCCGCTGACTTGAGTTACTCCACGAAGCTCCGTGCGGACGAGGTTCAATTCTGGAACAGCTTGGATGTCCATCTGACCAATAAGACGGATGCAGCTTCCGGGACGTCTACTGCCTGGAATCCAGGAGAGGAGAACTTGTACAACGTCTCCAATGAGATTTATGAGCATTGTATTGGAAGGGGTGTCGCGGAGACGAACCACAGAGCCAAGCTCGAAAATCTAGACACTGCTGCAGTTGGGCCTTTTTCGATGCGGAAGCCAGTGGCCAGAGGTTTTGCTCGCGCCCGGGGAATAAAACGCGCGGCCATTCAACAATGTCTGAACCTCTTCACCAACCACGAGAACCGGGTCACTAACACTCCGTGGCGACGGGTTATACTCCCTTATGACAAGATTTCCATGCCGAAAGAGGTTCCCTTCCAGCCACGGGTAGTCGAGCCCGATCGAGTGCATCACCTAGCAAAGGAGCCGTTCCCCTGGATGCAATGGTACTCCGTGTATACGACCTACTTGAATTTTGTGGCTGCAAATAAGCGCATAAACTACAATAACAGCAACTGGCAGGAACTCGATAGATCCTGTCTGCCTGTCAACTTCCGCGGGCCGTACATCAACGAGGGCCGTTCTGTACACGACGACCACTGGCTTAAAGTCGGCAAATATCTTACAGACTTGGAGTGCTACTTGCGCGACAGGTTCGCAATATCCCCGCGGCCTCTCTTACAGGCAATTTTGAACGATATCCAAGCAGGGAAGCTTTACACTACAGAGCTCACTCCTGACGAGCGCACTTCGGAAGACGCTGCAGCCCGCGCTAAGCAGTATATCCAGCGTCGGGACATCATCCGAACTCTACGTGATTTCACCGATGACGATATCCCTGGTCGCCCAGACAAACCCAGGCTTCTAGACGAAGTCGAGATGACCTGGCTAAGATTCCTCTGCGAACCACCCCGCAGCCAGCTGATGCTGGAAAAGGTAGATGAGCTGCGACAGGACAACTTGGCTGCTATATTCGACAACCGGCTGCAAGAGGTTCTGAGGGCTTATGGGTCGTGGGAGGAAACAGACGAAGATCCATCAGGAGGAGATGAAAACATATCATTGCCCATCAATGAGCTGTTGGACAAAATAAACGGCGCGGAAACGGAGATGCTACCTGACGACCACCTCCGACAGCCCAACAGGGCTTACCAATTCTCGATAGAGGAGGCTGAACACTATATCAGAGTTCTAGCGAGGCTGGGGCGCTGCAAGTACGTTGATATCAGAGACACTCTGTCTTTACGCCTGCTAACTAAGCTTAATAGGTTCTACGCGGCCGATGCGAACAGGCCTAGTAGCGTCGCGCCAGCGAACTTCAATCTTTATCCTGAAGACCGAGTGCTGTGGCGTCACGCAGATGCTCAAGAGGCCGCACGCGTAAATGAAAGGAATAAAATGCAATGGGTGAACCACTTATTGCGTGAGTACCCGGGCAAAGGCGGCAAGCAGCAGAAAGGAGATCCGGACGATTACAAGGGAATACTCGAGCACATCGAACTGCCGAACAAGGCTGCAACTCTCGACACGATTATGGCAGTGAACGAGTACGAGGCGCCCACGCCCGGGCTCGAAAACGAGCGACGTCATGATGACATGAAGCGGACTATACTGCTCCAGTTTTACAGGCACGAGCAACATTACGTGCCCGGGTTGTATGAGGAAGATGAAGAACAGCCGTCGTTCGAAGATCTGGCTAGTTGGGACGAACTTAGGCAATGGGCGCGCTCTAAAGACTTCATTGGAACTGCGGAAGAAACTTGCCAGTTCTTCAGAAACCTGGCATACCGCATGGGCTATACAATCAAGTATTACGAGAACGCCAAGAAACGACTCGAAGGTCTGGAACCAATCCACCGTGAGGATGTGACTCGGGAACTGGACCATTGGACCAGCATGGTCGACCAGGGGCATTCATATGAGGCACAAACGCCCTCGGGCATGGAGGCCCTGGTTCGCCTAGGCACACCCAGTGCTCAAGCGGTCGTGGACAAAGCGGATCCGGACAAAGCGCTCAGGTCGCAGACGACGGACAAAGACCCCTTTGTTCTCATAAGAAAGGGTCTTATCAATGATTGCGTAGAGAATCGGAACATGCTGTACCCCGGCCGCCTGACCGCATTCAGAGACCAGTCTCAGACACCCTTTCAAGGTCTCGAGCGCCCTAACCTGTTTAGCTGGGCCACCTCGGCACAAAGGAGGTTCCAAGCCCCTTATACCCGCTCGGCATTCTTTCACATGAGGCGCTGGCCTCTCCACCACCAAAACACCCACGTACTGGATTGGATTCAGAACCGCAAGGACGAGCCACTTAGGATAGATCCCCGCAGCCAGAACACCGGCATCCTCACCCCAAGAATAGAACCGCACGCTCTGGTCCCGGGCAAAGCCATCAAGATGGGCAGCGAACAAGGGTATCGCGAGACCGAGTACGTTGGCCGTAGTATGCTGCCAGACGACGAAGAAGTGGAGGAGCTGTTGAGGAGGTACGGCGACTTGATTTCTCCTCGCGAGAAAGAAGCTTTAAGGAACCCCAGTGGAATTCCGCGTGGATACGGAAGGCCAACGAAAACAGCAACTGGGACGAAGAAGCCCAAGTCGACGACTACAACTAACAAACCCGGTTCTAAAACTAAGCGAGAGCAACAGCTTGTGCCCATAACTCGACCGTCCCATGAGTGGATCCCCGGCCCTGCCGTCTATCCTATGGGTGATACACTTCTACAGCAGTTGGTTATCAGCCAACAGCTTGAGAATGGTAAGTCGGAGCTGCCTATATCTTCCCTTCCCCGACATTGATGCAGCGCGCTAACGTGCCACCGTAGCGATCTACCCGCCTGATCAGGTCCCTTGGGCCGAGTGGCTCGCCAAGAAAGCCTTCCAAATTGCTCACAGGCCTCCGCCTAAAATTCCCCTTCTACCTAATTCCACGCGCCACAAGGTCCCAAGCAGCCCGATGAAGCGGAAGCTACCCGCGGAGTTCGTGACGAAGGGCCCGGTCAAGCGCCAGCGCCCTCCTCAAGTCCCGGACGGCCGGCCAGACAGCGGGAAGAAGTTCGACCCCGACTACAGGGTGTTCCGCAGACCATCTACTGCGAACCCTAGTATCCCGCACGACATCACGGTTGCTGTCGCGCACACGAGGAAGCTGAACCAGTCCTTCCCGTCCGGACACCTAGTGAGGACTCCTGCTGGCAACCTGAAGGGCCTTGATAGGGGCATCCAGGCAATCATCGACAGCATGAGGACTCAACAGCCCGACCTACAGACGCCCTCCCGTGATCAGCTCCGGGCCCACTTCAACGAGATGACGACGAGGTATACCAACTGGTTCGAGGTGCGCAAGCACAACGGCGTCGAGGACCACAGCTACGCCGGCCCGCCGTTCGGCGACCAGATGGCCGGCGCCCTGTACTACTATAACCAGCGCGCGAACTCAACGCCCGTGGCCTTGGGCGTCTGGGACAGCAGCATGTACGGCAAGCCCTTCGTTTATCCCCTGCCCGAGTGCCAGGGCCCGAGCGGCCGCGTCGTCTGGGTCTTCTACGACGGAACCGCCGCCAAGTACCGACCGCGCCCCCTGCATGAGGATCCGGTAGAGGAACTGAACGACTTCAGCTATTGGTCCAGCATGCACTCGAAGCCGGCGGCGAGCGCAACTCAATGATCCCAGAGACGATCATCTGAACGGACTGGGCCTCAGTACTTACTGGATTGGAGAATAGGCGGTGGTGGTATGGAATGAAGGACCCATACCTCGAGCCGGAAACAGACATTCTAATATCCTTTCCCCTTTGTCTTGGATGGGTAGGGCCATCGGCCGTTCACTTCTAGTTATTTTTGTCTGTCTGGGGTGGACTGGGAAGCCATTCTACTCAGAGCGCGACTCGGCGCCTCTTTGTCCGTTCTAGTTAGCATACAGTATTACTCTTTATTACACTCAGGGGTTTGTATGAGCTTCGTAGCAGGAAAACTTCGAAAGAAGAAGAGAAATATACATCATCTTAGTTAGCTTAAAGGCACTCCCTCCTCTCACGTAATTTTGATCACAAGTTGTCCCAGCCCTCCCTTGCCCGTGTAGACCTGTTCGCACGCCTTCCTCACCGCCCCGATATCCTCCAGCTCGACGACGTTGGGCAGGGCCTTGACCTTGCCCAGCGCGATCAGCTCCGCTGCCCTCTCGAGGTCCTCCCGTACGCCCGGGTTGCCCGAGATGGAATCGTACTTGATATTGGTGCCGCGCATCAGGAAGGCGTACCAGCACTGCGCGAGGTCCGCGGCCCAGCGCACGTAGAACGGCACGCTACCGCCCACCATCACCTGCCGCAGCAGCGACGAAGGCGGCACGCTGGCGATCGAGACCACGACACCCGCATCCCGCCTCAGCAGCGGGATCACGCCGCCCAGGTCCCACTGCGTGTTGTACACGAAGTCGACGGACCCGGGTGCCACGGCGTCCGTCAGCCGCCGCGTCGCCGTGTAGTCGATGACCTCGTCGACGGTTCCCGCCGGCAGGCGCCGCGCCACGAGCGGCACCTTGGCCGTCGACACGGTACTGATGACGCGGCCCGCGCCGTAGACTGTCTTGAGCAGCTGCGCGCCGACGGAGCCAGTGGCGCTCAGGGCGCCCGGCACGAACACCGTCTTGCTCTACATCGATCACAATCTGGCATCAGCAAAAGGCCGGATCTAGAAACGTCCCAGGGGGCTACGGGAACTTTTCTGCGCCCTTCAAGGGAGGTTTGAGATCGATAGGACAAAACCGGGAGATGCCGAAACAGGCTCCGAGAGGAGATGGAACGGCTTCGCGTAATGGTACTCACCTCCAGGCCCCCAGACACGCCGTTCTCCCTCATGAGCTGCAGCCCCCGCTCAATGGACTGCACGGCCGTGAGCACGTTGCCGACCAGCGCCGTGGCGTCCTCGAAGCTCACGTGCGGCGGCTTACGCACGAAGAGGCCCTCCTGCCCCACGCAGTACTCCGAGCAGAACCCCGGCGCCACCGAGTAGTCCATTGGCCGCCCGAACGCCATGCCGTACACCTCATCCCCCTCCTTCAGCGTCGTCACCTCGGACGCCGTCGCCACTACGACGCCCGCCGCCTTGATGCCGATCTTTATTGGAAATCTGTCGGTCGGTGAGGACCGCATCAGCTGGGGATCAGTAGAGAGAGAGAGAGAGAGACAGAGAGAGCTATGAGTAGCTAGCTAGCTGGGGGGTGCTTTGCGTATGTATACTTGGGGGATGGGGCGGGGGATGCGGCCGACGTACTCGCTTTTGCCCACGAGTATCCTCATCATGCCAGAGGCGACCTGCGTATCGCCCGTTATGATGGCCGCTGCATGGACCTTGATCAAAATGTCTTTGGGGCCCTTGATCGCAGGCGTGGGGACATCCTGCACTTCGTACTCGGCTGGTGGGCAGTACTTGGGCGCTACGAGGGAGCGCATGGTCAGCGGTATGTCTGTCATATTTGGCGTAGCTTATCAGTTTAAGCTGAATTGAAGTATCAAAACAAATGAACGTCAATGGTAACCCTATACTACACAAATACAGTGAAAGGTTTCGTCACCGGTCCATCGATGGCCCATCTTATAAGTAAGGGGAGCGCGGTGTTCGGCGGTGGGTCCTGGACCCCTCCGAACTCGACCGCCGAAAGCGCCGGATTCCCCACCGAATCATGTCCCGAGTAGGATTACGGAATTATAAATGTGATACGAGCCCCATGCTGCCCGTAGATATTTGTAAGTGGCACTCCAGGCACCCTCAATTGCGTATTCCTATTTGGAAGACCCCTTTGCCACTAAATTACCATACAAGGACGGATGAGTTGCGGAGAATTGCAGGGGCTTGAATGAGTGAGTATCTCATAGTGTACCACGCGCATATGTGAACTCCCTCTGTAACATCTAGTCCCACAATATCCTATCCGATCGGCTGGCGAGGATTAAAATTGGCAACTTTGAAGCGTTAGAATCATGGTATTCTCGACATTGGAGCAAGTATCTTTTCTTTCCCCTCGTCATTTTCTATTCTTTTTTGTTGCGCGAGTGATTTCACTGAATCGCGCCAATCCTGAATAAGCTCGAAAATCACACTGAACTCGACTATTGATGACTCACTGTTTTTCAATGCATAGCCATCCGGGGTCAGTTTGCTAGTAATCCGAGATAGAATCGAATAGGTAGGCATCTCCTAGAGCCGACAAGGTGGGGGGGTTTGCTGACGCCGGATGCGGATAGACCCATATTGCGGGCCGCATCCGGAATCATGAGAACCAGCTGCGACATTCTACCAATGATCAGTTCTGACAGATTAACCGGCCAAGATACAGTTACTTATGTTGTAGTGGAGCTCACTCCAGTGGCTGTTTCTGCGGGAGGTAACTAAGCTCCAATACGCAAGATGCTACGCTGAATGAACACATCAACCTTCCGAAGAATCAGTACCGACCGTTAATTTCTGGGTCAGTTACCGTAACGTAATTGTGACGCTTACTATATATCCTATTCGAATGAAAACTACATCGGCTTAACAGCCCTTCAAAGCGTCTGGGCAATTGTTTTCACCATGATCGATGTAGATTCTAAATAAGGCACAGTAGCTCTATCAAGTCGCAATCCAGCTCAGCATCCTTTTTTTCTTCGGCATTTGAAAAGCTACGCCTAGTCACACGGAACCGAGGGCTTTAGTTCCGCGCCTGATGATGCTTTGTTCGAACAGTTGCTATTCAACGCGCTATGCTGATATGAGTATCTAATCTCTCCATATAACAATCTTCTCTAGTATATCGCTACGTTACCAAGCCAGTCCTCCCTCGGAGCTACCTATTGAAAAGAATCTACAGGTGGTTCAAATCACGAAATAGCCTTCGTGGCGGCCTTGATGCAGGTATCGATGATATCGACCCACTTCCTCGCGTTCAGATAGTCCTCGTTATCGATACTCTCGACCAAGCCGGGGAAAACAGCTGCCATACGCACACAATATCAGCATCGACATTACGTAGTACCAGCATACCGCAGAAGCGCAGTAGTTAGAGGTGATGAAGTACGTCGGCCCCACTCCAACAATAGAAGAAAGCTAACGGAGAAAGAACGGGGAAAGAAAACTCACCTCCGGCGTAGCCGGTCCAGAGGCCCGGCGCGAAGACAACGTGCTTGAACCAGGGGCGGCCATCGAGGCCGCCGGGGAACAGGAAGGAGCGCTCGATCTTCATGTACCTGGCGTTGGTGGCGCGGATGTCGTGCAGGAGCTTCAACTTCTTGATCAGCCTCCACCAGGGGATGTGTTCGTCCGCCTCCTCGGCCAGCTTCTCCGCCTTGGTATCTAGCTCCACGGCCGCCGACTTCAGCTGCTTCAGGGACCGGCGCAGCTGGTCGAGGGACACCTTAAAGGCTTCGGCCTCGATATCGGCGCCCCCATTGACCTCCTTATTGGCGGGGGCGGTGCGGGCCCGGAACTCGAAGATCTCTTCCTCGGTGGAGGGCGCCTTCTCCACGGACGAGAGCTTGTCCTCAATCTTGTCGACGTAGCTGCCCAGCGCCACGGCGTAGTCGGTCGCGTTCAGTGCCAGCAGCGGCGTATCGGAGACCTTGGCGATGACGAGGCCGAGGATTTGCGCCATCGTCGTATGGTAGACGAAGCCTGGGTCGCCGAACTCGCTCATCCAGTGGAAGCTGTCGTAGTTGCTGTGGTACTGGTAGATGGGCGAATCCTTGGTTCGTCCTCCGAAGCCGAAATCGAGGCTCGGCACCCCCGCGTGGTCTTGGAAAGCGGTGAAGTCGCTACCACTGCCCATTGTCCTGATATGGCCGTCCCATACATCGCGCACTGTCTGGCCTTCGACTGTCTGGTTGGGCGACTGCACCATCGCGGTCACGTCGTAAAGGACTTTGTGTAATAAGGGGGCGGCCGAAGCACTAAAGACGGGGCTGCGGACGCCAACGTCGACATTGATATAGGCCACGTTGACTGCCGACAGCCATGGCAGATACTCCTCTACCCATTCGGTACTACCGACGAGGCCGTATTCTTCGCAATCCCAACTCGCGAAGACAATAGTCCGGAGGGGCTTCCAGCCGTTTGCGAGGGCTACGCCGAAGCTGCGGATGACTTCGTTGAGAACTGATGAGCCGCTGTTAGGATCACCTCCTCCACCGGCGATCCAGGCATCACGGTGATTTCCGACGACGACTACCTCGTCGGGAATTGTTCCGTTAATTATACCGATAACGTCCCACGTTGGAGTAATCGTGTAATCCTGCTCATTGCGCAGGTTAAGAACGACATCGTCAGGTGAGGGACCGATATTGTACTCCACGCCCTTGTAGCCCAGGCCAGTATTCCTAGTCCAGTACTTGTTGAGATCTTTGGCAGATGGCCCATAACTATTCAATGCTTTCAAAATCGGGATCGCTTCGACGTATGAGATGGGGATAGAAGGTATCGAGGGGATGGCACCATCGACGGGCTGCCGAGGGGCGCCCGGCTTCGAAGGATAGCCTGGCGTTGTCGGGTCACCAGGCGCAACGCTAAGAAACTGAACGCTGCCGCGCTGAACACTACTAGGGTTTCGGGCAGGCCCATCAGGATACGTGCCGTAGCCATTCTCCTCTGTCACCTCGCCATCATCTCCGGGGTCGGTAAAGATGACGACACCGACCATGCCAAGCTCCTGAGCGCGCTTGACCTTCAAACCCCGGAAGATGCCTCCGTACCTCGCGACAGCAATCCGCCCCTCGAGAGTAACGTTGGCCTTAAGGAGATCCTCGAAATCCCCGTAGGTTCCGTAGTTAACATAGACGAACGACCCAGTGACGTTGCCGCTCGCTGAGTACCCATGGAACGTAGGAATGCGGTCTTCGAGAGCACTCGTCGGATCCTCTTCCAAAACGTCTTCCTCCAGGGTCGCCTCGAAAGCAACTTTCCAGCCGTCAGAGCTTTCTGATTCGGATTCGCTCTTCTCCAGCAAGGCAAGGCGATGGTCTACTGGGTAGTTAATGTAAGTGTCGTAAGCCACGATGTGTGATTTGACGCCCCACTCCTCCCACCGGTCGCGTGTCCATTCAGCCTACATTACGATTAATCAACCAAGGGTCTTAACGCGACGAGGCGGGTTCCATACTTGAGAAAGGTTCTTCCCAGCCAAATGAGGACCGGACGTGTAGTACTTGCTCCATTCTTCGGCCTTTTCGCTGCTGGGGGTTTCCAACAATATTGTTCGAAGCTCTTCAAAAGTGATATGCTTGCCATTTCTCTCAGCCCAGCCCCCGTGGTTATGATGATGATGACGATGCTCATGATGGGGGACCACGGGGTCGAAGACGATCGTTATCAGGAACGTGACTAAGAGAGCTATGAGGGATGAACTGGTTGCCACGGTGCAGAACCTCCGCAGCGTCTGGTGAGGATACCGCCTCGGCACGGTGCCGACCCTGACGGTGGTGATCAATGGCGTCGACTCGTCCGCCATCTTCTCGGCCTTGGCCATCTTCAGCAGCTGCTCGTGGATGAGTCGATGGATGAAGAAAGATGGAGCTAACCAACCTGTCTACATGCCAAGGCAGTCTCGCGATGTCCTTATCGGTATCACTTAAAGCCTGTGGGTTCTCACTAGACTAGGCACCAACGCGATAGCTCGTGCCGATGAGCTTATTCTTCTGACCTCCCTTTACCGGTCGGCTTTATGCGTAAGTCCGATCGATGCTCAGATCAAGCTATGTAGTGTAGTATCGCAGAAAAGGGGTTTGATGGAACGGGTTCCTGTTTGAAGAATATGCTTTACGATTGAGGAATACATTTGGTTGTCTCGTTTGGATCTGACGTAACGCTACATGCACGTGCTGTGAATTCCTCAGATCTGGGCCGAATTCCACAATGGGGGCTAAGGGACCCACTCCGCCAAGGCAGATAGCAACCAAGACCTGCACGTGAACCGCCTAGAACTGCGTGCTGCTTCGTACAGTTTTTCATATTCGCGATATTCTGATCCCTTTAAGCGAGACAACAGATGATCCGGGAGTTAGGAATGCTCATGGTAAGACGGTGCTGTATTCCATACACCTTAATTATTCACGAGTGAAGATATGTGGCTGTGTTTCACTGCTCTAATTTGAAAGCCACATGGCTCGGCCTAGACACATATCTTAGAACTGGGATGTTTATGGTAGTTTTTTTAATTGAGCTCAAAACGTATTTTGCTCATTTACTTCCGTTCCCCTTTCGTTCTGGAATCAAGGTTTCCCAGCTAAATGCCAATCCTACCATCGACGTATACAAAACAGGGGAGAGAGTACTCCCAATTCGGTACTCGTCGCATTGAAGGAGGAAAAGAGAACTCAAACGTAATCCCCGAGTGATGCTGGGACGGCCTATAATGGATATTGGTGCTCGCTGCTGAAGCTCATGGTATCCGACCAGACACATGTACCGCCGAAAATGAGAGTCGCTCTCCAACCGATAGTTCAAGATGTCATGCACGGTCCCGTAGAGTTCGCGTGGACAGCTACAGCCAGCTTCTCAACGCTGAAACCTATCGGCGCAACTAGGGGCACGAGATGGAGGGCTGTGCTCGCCGCCATTTCTCGTTAGCGAAGAGTAGCTCACAGCAATCACAGAAAGGTATAGTAACAGTACTGGCGGGTTAATCTATGAGAAGGGTGTCCACGACCGACCAACCGTACTGTTGGACACAGATCATCGTTGTTCTATTATCGCGGATGACCCTGCTCTAGAAAGTGATGTTGTTAGGTGAAAACTTCCCAGCTGGACTTCCGATGTCACATCTATGCCCATTATCTGGCCGAGTTACCTGGGCGTGCGAGTGGCTTGTCTGGGCAAGGTTCATAAGCATGCACGATCACAAAATACTCCGGTGGCGGCCCCGGGCGTTACACTCCTATGCGGAGGAAGTTGTCACCTCGTTATTACCGTATATCAACTGATGGATGACTCGACATGCGCACTGAAAGAGGAACCACGAGATACCGATCTGATAAGCTCGGTTTCGGCACTAGATGGTGGTGCGGTGCAGCCGTATTGCGTAAGTTGAAAAGCCGAGCACTAGGCCTATGGAGAAGGACAGTCTCGATTGGCCAACTTCAGTGTAAGTTGCATCAAAAGCCTCTTTGAAGTTCGTGGGGTGGGCAAATGTCTTACCAGCCACCAATGAGGCGCTGTCGATTTCAAGTGGACCGTGGAGGCTCCACTGCAGGCAGGGTGTCAGCCGCGTGACTTCGCAGGCTGCTACCCTGCAGCTCCCATCCCTCCCCCTGCCCACCGTTGCGCTGCTCAGAATGGAACTCCGGCTCCGCTCGGCTTACCAAATCCGAGGCCCGGCTTGTCATCCCGGATCCCGCAAGGGTGCCCCGTCTCCGAAAACGGAGCTTGGGGGCCAATATCGCGAAAGTTCTCTCATCCGTGCCCCGTGATTCAGACCTGAGGGGTGGCGGTAACATATTCCACGACGTCCTACGGCAAACCTGTCCGAGATTTGGTCCCGAGACTCGTATGGGGTTACCTTCTAATCCGTCCTTTCACCTTCAAACGGCCTTCCTGACTCAATGACTGTAACCCCGAAATTTTTTATGCGGCGAGGCCCATTCCCGACCCACACCTGTTCTGACGTCTGAATGGGGCAGCCGCGACGCCGCGAGAACGCCGGCCCTTGGCGGGTGGCTCGTCGGTGTGCCTTGACCTGCAGAGAACCATGCCCAGTTGCGGCTTAGGGGGGCACAGGTGACTAGTCGCCTTGTGGGGCTCCGCGATCGCCCCCCTCCTCCAATGGTCTTACAAGTTTTTTACACTTCGTCAGTCGGCCTCATGCAGCCGTATTATGTAACATATCTGTAGTTATTATTATTAGGTAGTTAGTCGAACCGGCTTTTGCGTCTCGGTCGGCTGGCGGAGAAGTTGCCGGGAAGTTTTTATTCTGCTTCTGGTCTTTTATAACGAAAGGATTTCCTGCCAGTTCGCTATGAGTTTCTATTTGCCACCTTCGTCACGCATTTTTTGGGTCTTCTTCTGATTTTTCTCTACTTACCATACACCGGAGCAGAGTCTAGTTCAACTTCTAAATCTTTGTTTCTGTCCTGTATTTAGAGGAGCTTTAGAGATTTCTCGGCATATAGAGTTCTTTTTGACCTCCCTTTGCCTGGTTCCTTGCTACCGTGTGGTGATTCCGCAGCACTTGCTATAGGAGGTGAATTCGAAGTCGACCGCCATGAAGACTCACAAGCCGAAGTTGCCAGTCCAGCAACTGGCCATATTGGGTAAGTCGTGAACTGTTTCCCAGCATCGTCATCGCCCATGCCATATATCTACCGCCTTGAGGACAGTAGGATGTCAAACGGCGGGTACGTTCGTGGGTCGCCTCCGGCTGGTGGAGCTTGAGTGAGGATCGTGGATTCGGTAGATTTACAGGTGTCACTGTTGGAGGTTCAATACACGATGTTTTGTCCGGGTCATTCCCCGGTGCTTGATCAACGGAAGTCCCATGCTTGTGATCGGGCTTGTTGCGCACCGGTGGTCGACGTCGTCTCACCAAAAACTTTTCAAAACAGGGCACCGAGTGGAAGTCGAACAGGCGCGCCATGACGGGAGACAACACGACGAGATATCGGCACGAACCAACCAGGTACCCGCCCCCGTTCTTGAGGTTGTAAGCTAACGCGCTATTATTCAGCCGTCGCGCGGTTCGCCGAGCCGCTGGCCTTGACGTCTGTGTTTCCGTACCTGCCGGAGATGATCGCGAGCTTCGGCGTCGAGAAGAAGGACATCGCGAAGTGGGCCGGCGCCACGAGTGCCGTCTTCTCGCTCGCGCAGGGCGTCACCGCCGTTCCGTGGGGCAGGGCCTCGGACCGGTTCGGGCGGAAACCCACCATCATAGTCGGGCTTTTCTGCACCATGGCGTGCTTTCTGATATGGGGTGTTTCGACGAGCCTGCCCATGGCTATCGTCATTCGTGCGATTCAGGGTGCGAGTAATGGGAACGGTATGTCTGCTATGCCGAAGCTTCTTTCGTAGCTTAAGGCGTGTTACTAATATGGTAACTACAGTGGGGATCATCAGGACGATGGTGGCAGAGATGGTACCGGAGAAGGAACTCCAGCCGAGAGCCTTCTCGATCATGCCGCTCGTGTGGTCTATCGGTTCGATCTTCGGCCCGGCGTTCGGCGGCTTCTTCGCGAAACCCGCCGACCGCTTCCCGGGCCTGTTCGGCGGCAGCAAGTTCCTGAACGCGTACCCCTTCGCGCTCCCGAACATCATGGGGTCCATCATCTTCATGGTCTCCCTGACGACGGCGCTGCTGTTCCTCAGAGAGACGCTCGCGACAAAGCGCCACTCCCGCGACTGGGGCCTCGCCGTCGGCGCGCGCATCAGCGAGGCCCTCGGGGGACGCCGCCACCACCACGACGGCCACCGGCACCGACGCTACTCTTTCCAGGACGACGAGGCGGCGGCTCCGCTCTTGGCCGCCGACGTGCGTCCCTCATCGAAACGGCAGACGTCGTCCGTGGCCAGCAGCCCCGTGGCGACGATAGACCCGAGACTCGAGAAAGTAGAGCCGCCGACGATGCGGGCCGTGTTCACGCGGCAGTCGGTCATCAACCTGATCTCGTACACATTCTTAGCCTTGCACTCGGTGGCCTACGACCAGGTGCTGCCGGTGTTCCTGAACTACCCGGAGCACGAGGGGCCCCGCGACTGGGCGAGCGACACGCGGCTGCCGTTCGTGTTTAGCGGCGGGTTCGGCATGGACTCGGGGCGCATCGGCACCATCTTCACCCTGTACGGCGCGGTGTGCGGCGTGATCCAGTTCCTCGTGTTCCCGCTACTGTGCGCGCGGTTCGGTGTGCTGCGGTGCTTCCGGGGGTGCGCCGTGGCCTTTCCTGTGGTGTACGCGGTGACGCCCTACACGGTGCTCCTGGCGGACCCTACCTGGCGCTACGCCGCCCTCGTCGCCGTCATGTTCGCCAAGGCCTTCGCCGTCATCGTCGGCTTCCCCTGCACCACGATCCTGCTGACCAACAGCGCGGCGAGCCTCAGCGTGCTCGGCACGCTCAACGGCTTCGCGACGACCTTCAGCGCGTTCGGGAGGGCACTCGGCCCCGCCCTTGCCGGAGCCGCCTTCTCCTGGGGCGTCCGCCGCGGCATCATCGGCCTCCCCTGGTGGCTGCTCGCGGGCGCCGCCGTGCTGGGCGCCGTGCCCGTCTGGCTGATCGAGGAGGGCGAGGGCCCGAGCCGCCGGCGCGGTGTGGATGATGACGACGACGACGATAGTGATGGTGGTGATGAGGACGAGGAGGAAGCCGACGGGGATGATGTCCAGTTACTCGGTGGTGCGAGCCGGACGGCTATCATTGCGGGCGATGCCTTAGATGCCATCGGCGTTCCGGAGGACAGGATCATACCGGACCCGGCGGCGCGAGACGGTCTCCCGCTATCGGGGAGCTTGAAGAGTTCTTCTGGGTTTCAGGGGTACGGGTCCTTAGGGGGTGAATCTCGGCGGTAATGATGTAATGGCATGATATACGGAATGAAGTGAGCACAACGGTTACGATGGAGAACACGCCAACGGGCCACTTGGATAGATGCATGAGTGGTGGCTTGATATTGATGAATGTGGGGGAATTCATGGGCGGCGTTTTAGGCATGAAAAAGGTGTTTGGTTTCGAAGTAGGGGGGCATTGCTCCTCCCATAGCGCCTGCATAGATGGGCATTCCTAGGAGGTTAGATATCAGGTGTTCTTGATTTAGAAAAACTACGATTTTCGCATGCAAGAGACTGGAGATCACGAATATGAAGAATATGACACCGTTCATATCAAACGCTTCTTGTGTCATCGTGCTCGTAATCATTCATGTATCAACCTGCGCGTCTGAAAATGCAATGCACCGTATGGTATAAGCCGACCGCAAACCCCGACCAGAGAACCCGCCCGCCGTCGTTCGACATGACCTCCCCACCGTCCTGAACTCCTAAAACGACAAGGCTCCTGCATTCACCACCCAGAGCGGATATTTCCTATGGTATCACTTTTGGTTGGCAGTTTCTCAACTATATAAACCACCTGCCCGACCCAGTCGCTATGCCTGTCCACCGAATCAAATGACTTAGATAGCTGGCTTCATCTCCCTAATGAGCATGCTATTTATGCGTAAAGCTTCTTCTCGTAGCTCTCCATGTTTACGCCACCCTCAAGTTGAGCGCTCGCGGTACGAACCTCAAATCGCACAACACCCTCCTTCACACCCTCATGCAGCTCCTTCAAGCTCTTCATGCCGGCGTCTTGCATCGAGTGCTTGAGGCCCGCAGCCAAATAAGGCACGAATTTGTTGACTGATCCCCGGTGTGCCACGGCGCCAGAGACACCTTGAGCGACCAGGACTCTGTCACCTTCGCTGAAGTAGCGTGCCGTACCGGCATTGCTCGCCTGGGCATCCTTGCTGCCGGAACCGGCCTTCTTGTCTTGCATGGCGTCGATACTTCCCATGCCTCGGTACGCCTTAACGAGCTTTCCTTCTCGGGAGACGAACGAGGTACCAGGGGATTCGGTGGTACCAGCCAAGAGACCACCCATCATGACCGTAGAAGCACCGAGAGCCAGACCCTTGACAATATGGCCGACATTCTGGACACCGCCGTCGGCAATGCAAGGCACACCAAACCGAGCGGCGAAAGCAGAAACGGCGTGTACAGCCGCCGCTTGGGGACGTCCGACGGCCATGACTTCCTGGGTGATGCAGGCACTGCCGCTCCCCATGCCGATTCGAAGGCCGTCAACGCCGGCGGCAATCAAATTTGCAGCTTGCTCCCTAGTTACGACGTTGCCGCCGATGACGTCTAAGCCGGGGAACTCTTGCTTTATCCACTTGACCATTTCGACCTGATACATGCTGTTACCCTGGCTGCTGTCAAGGATGACAATGTCAAGACCGGCGTCAACAAGCTTCTGTAGACGAGTCTTATCCTCGGGCCGGGTTCCAATCGCGGCAGCACAAAGCAACTGCTTGGAGTCCGGAAGCTTCGAAGCGAGAGGGAAGTGGATGTTTTTGGTCAAGTCGGAGCGGGAGATCATAGAAACGAGGTTGAAGTCCTTGTCAACGATGGGGAGCTTGCCCTTCCTGGATTTGGCCAGGATCTTATTCGCTTCGATCAAGGTGATACCATGCGGGGCAGTGACAAGGTCGGTCACCATGACCTTGTCGACGGTCTGGCTAAGATCTTCCTCGAACTGGAGATCACGGTTGGTCACAATACCGAGAAGCTTGGAGCCCATTTCACCGGATTCTGAAGCCATACTATTAGTATACAGCTCGCCATGACAGATGAAAAAATTGACAAGTCTGTAGTAAAGAACATCTTCATAAAGAGCATAATTGAATCCCCATGACATTGCTGTCTATACGGTGGAACGAAAGTTAAAAGAATTATATTTGTAATCATTCGATGCGGCGTCCACGGCTCAGGCGCCTAAAGATAGATTAAACGAAACAGCAGGAAGAAACTTACCAGTGACGGGGAAACCACCAAAACCCCACTTCTCCTTGAGAGCCTTCGCCTCCCCAACGGTGGTCTGGGGGCTAATGACGACGGGATCATTGATGAAACCGTTCTCGTATCTCTTGACCTTCCGGACCATGTCGGCTTGAGCATCCGGGGAGCAGTTGTGGTGGATGACACCCAAACCACCTTGTAGAGCCATGGCAATGGCCATCTCATGCTCCGTCACAGTGTCCATGGGAGAAGAGAGAAAGGGGGTCTTGATAGAAATTCTTTTGGTAATGGGTGAATCAAGAATGACATCAGAGGCCGGGAAACCGATGTAGCCAGGCAAGATTAGGAAGTCATTGTATGTAAGACCTCCACGGATCTTTGTGTCCATGAGCTGCTCAATGCTCAGGCCATCTCGAGACTCGTACTCCTTCAAGACATCAAGAGCAGACTGGTAGCCAAGGAACTTGGTGTTGCCATTGACGACGCTGGTTCCGTTGATGGTCGGCATCTTGGTTCTTCTATGTAGATGAAAAGCTAAAGGGAGAATAAGAGCTAGCCAATCAAATGAGGTCGAAGATGAGGACGTCGAACAGTTATGCTTGACGAGTAGTCGACGACGAATTGAACACTGATCTTCTTCCCGAGAGAAGGGAAAGAAGATCAGAAGATGGCGGCGGCGTGCATCAGAACTTTTTATCTAAAATTTTGCTGGAGACCCTGAAAGATCGAATGGACAATGCGGGGCACGGATGTTAGTGCGTGACTTGCCTTTTCCGCAGGATGCTCGGAAAATGAGGAGGCACAGAAGTGGCACATTATCGTATAGAAAATTTCTCTGTCGCGCTTGAGTAGCAACCTTGAAAACTTCAATTAGAGCCGCAAAGAGGTAGACACAAGTGGAGATGATAAAGCTTATCTGGGCGCCTTATCAGCGTGATTGTGTGGCTTCGTCATATGTGGCTGAGTAACCTTGCTTGACATGGGTTATCGTGGCTAGAGCTCGGTCTTGGCTTCAACGCAGGCAAAGTTCTGGCAGTGCGGGGCTTAGAGAGTTTCTCCACTTGAAAGACGGTTGCTCCCTCGGGCTCTCTTCGCAGATCAGTCAGTAAATAAACAAACTTCCGTAAACGGGCTGTTATCGCTATCCGCCAGCAGACGTTCCATATCAGCCTTCCCACAAGAGGCCAAGGTGATCTTTGTGGCGGCTTGGCTGCAGTCTCGCTACTCCTCAGTCACTATTTTCATGTTTAGCAATTTTGGAGGTTTTCTCGTTGGTCACCAATACGATACCATAATAGTTGTTTTTCTGTTGTCGCATGTATGCGTTGACCGCGCTTTGATACTACATTTCCCTTTAAAGCACACACGCTCCAGGAGCCAAACTCGAAGGCCACCCGAAAATTGGTTACTTGTTGCAAGTCGACACCGGACCACATACAAGTATTGATTCGAATTCCCGACCCTCTTGTCGGCCCTATTGTTTAATTTCGCCTACCACAGCGGTTGACATTTATTCCAGCTCCAGCGCTGTGATGCGCCCCTCAATTGTGTAGTCGAGAGTAACGGGAAGCTTAAGGGCGAGCGTTGCAAAGAGCCTCTGGACGTCGATATGTCATACCGCCCGCACCCTCTGCGTCAGTCATATACTGTTGACTACGCTCCTGCCAGCACCATAAATCGACAATCGTCCACTACCTCCTCGTCGGCGTCTTCAGGATATTCCTACGGCTCTGACGTAGGTGATAGTACTCCCTCGTCAGTGACTTCTCATGGATCTGGCGCCCTGGGTTTCGGACATAAACGCGGACAGAGCGAGACGGCATTGCGACATTCAACACCTCGATGCAGCAAGCACGATGAGCCTAAGACAAACCCGGAAAGCATGTATAGTTTGGCCAGACAGTCATTGAGGCCATTGCCACAAGCGCCGGCATCCGGTTCACCGCCGCCACCGTCGCAGCGAACACCACCACGGGCATCTCCTCGTCACGAACGTGGACAAACTATCGACATCGGTAGACTTTCGCTGTATGATGGCACCACATCACCTACCTCTAAAGGCCGACCCCTGCCGGCAGCCCCTTCAGATACTCAGCTATCCGCTTCGTCGCCTCCACGTCCTAAACATGAGCGAGGCAAAAGCGTCGATTTCGTGGGACTGTCCGATCCACCGCAGAGACCTTCACCTACCCCACTGGCACGATCGACTAATGCACGCCCGACCTCTATGGTTCTTACCCGATCTGACACGATACGGCCCACGAGCAGTCATGGCGTAACATCACCTGGCGCAGTAGCACATTCCTCTTTCATCGCTCCAGACTTGCAGCAGTTAGGACGCTCTTCTACAAACCAGCTGCGCACTCTTTCTACCCTGGCTCAGAGTGGAGAGGCTGATGATTTCACCATCACGTCTCCGGCCCAGGAGGTGGCTGGTCTCCGTGGGCGACGAAGATTACAGAGAGCTGCCAATGCGAATGGCGCAAAGAAGACCGACCGTTACGGCTTCGAGGGACGGAACTGGATGGACAAGCAACGGCAATTTCTTCAGGCTTACGAGTATCTTTGTCACATAGGTGAAGCAAAAGAATGGATTGAAGACATCATCCACCGGCAGATTCCACCCATCATCGAGCTAGAGGAGGCGCTGAGAGACGGTGTTACGCTGGCCGAAATTGTCGAAGCACTGAATCCTACTCGAAGGTACCGAATCTTCCGACAGCCTCGCCTGCAAGCCAGGCATTGGGACAATGTGGCCATTTTCTTCCGATACTTGGACGAGGTCGAGCTTCCTGATCTGTTCCGATTCGAGCTGATCGATCTCTACGAGAAGAAAAACATACCCAAGGTCATCTACTGCATACATGCCCTTAGTTGGCTACTGTTTCGGAAGGGCATCGTGGATTTCAGAATTGGCAACTTAGTCGGACAGCTCGAATTCGAACACCATGAGCTCGAGGCCATGCAGAAAGGCCTGGATAAACTTGGCGTCAGTATGCCCAGCTTTGGAAACATGGGCGCCGACTTTGGTGTGGAAGCTCCGACTCCTGAACCAGAAGAGACCGAAGAGGAACGCATCGATCGAGAACTCTCCGAAAATGAAGCCATGATCCTTGATCTGCAAGCTCAGATACGTGGAGCCGTGCTCCGAATGCGGCTGGCCGATGTTATGCAGCATCTTTGGGACGTAGAAGGGTTCATTGTCGACTTCCAATCACGCGTACGAGGTGATTGGGCGCGCCAAATAGTTGACTATAGGCAACAGATGCGGAAGTTCGCGGTTAATCTTCAAAGCGCCGCACGCGGATTCCTCCTTCGAAAAGGGATGATACGTAGGGAGCAGTTCTGGAAGAGCAAGGAGAAGGACATCACGATGCTACAGAGTTTGATACGAGCCGTGAAAACTCGTAGTGAGGTGCACCAGACGAAATCTCAATTATCACGAGCAGCCGGGCCCGTACGAGACATCCAGGCAGTCTTCCGAGGATTCCTGGCACGAAAGGAGGTTGCCAATCAACAGAAGCAAACTAGTCGTATGACCGGCCACATAATAGGACTTCAGTCTGCGATCCGCGGAATGCTGGAAAGAGTGAGGGTGGAAAACGATATTATCTCTCTTTACGAAGAAGCTCCAGCCGTTACCCGCTTACAGGCCGCCGCGAGAGCGATGTTAACAAGAGTGAAGATGGAAAATGATGTCGTCTCCCTTCAAGAAGGTGCCCCAGTTATTACCGGCTTGCAGGCTGCCGCCAGAGGGATGCTGACAAGATTGAGGGTGGAAAATGATGTTCTCTCTCTTCAAGAAGAGGCTCCAGCTATTACTAGCTTGCAGGCCGCCGCCAGAGCGATGCTGACGAGGAATGAGATCCACCGGCAGCAAGACGCTCTGCGTTCCTTCGGTCCGACCTGGGAGGCTCTTCAGTCTATTGGCCGTGGAAAGTTGCTTCGACAGGAAGTCCAAGCGACAAAGGCTAAACTTCGACAACATGGCTCGGAACTGGGTGCCCTGCAGGCCCATATCCGTGCAGCCGCAGTACGCCGTGAGATTGCCGGGAAGTTAGACGCTTTGAGTAGTTATGAGGGCTTTATTCTGGACCTTCAATCATTCGCTCGGGGAATGCTGGAGCGACAACGGATAGCGACTGATCTGGATACCCTCGAATCTCACGAGGAACAAATCATGGATCTTCAGGCAAGGGTCCGTGGGTACCTGTCTAGGGAGCAGCATCTTGCATTGCTTGATGAACTGCGGTCTCACGAAGATGAGGTGGTCGCCTTACAGGCCCTTTCCAGGGCTGTGCTTCTGCGCAGCTATATCGGTGACCTCTTGAGCGAGCTGGACGAACACGAAGAAGCTGTCGTGGAACTGCAATCCTGGGCCAGGGGCTTTATCGTGCGAGCTCAGTTTGCAGAGAAAAAGAGGCATTACGATGAGAACATGCAGAAAGTCGTCAAGATTCAGAGCTTCGTTCGCGCCAAACTCCAAGGAGAAGCATACAGGAGTCTTACAACAGGCAAGAATCCTCCTGTCGGTGCGGTGAAGAACTTCGTCCACCTCCTCAACGATAGCGACTTCGACTTCAACGAAGAGATCGAGTTCGAACGCATGAGGAAGACCGTCGTCCAGCAGGTGCGGCAAAATGAGATGCTTGAGCAGTACATCGATCAACTCGACATCAAGATTGCCCTGCTCGTGAAGAACAAAATCACGCTTGACGAGGTTGTCAGACACCAGAGTAACTTCGGCGGCCATGCCAGCAACTTACTCGCAAATTCGTCAATGGCCTCTGCGAATCATTTCGATCTGAAGGCCCTGAACAAGAGCTCTAGGAAGAAGTTGGAGTCATACCAACAGCTGTTCTTCAACCTCCAGACACAACCGGCGTACTTAGCGCGGCTGTTTAGACGCATTCGAGAACAAGGCACCGCGGAAAAGGAATGCAAGCGCATCGAACACCTGATGATGGGCCTTTTCGGCTACGCGCAAAAGCGAAGAGAAGAATACTACCTTTTGAAGCTCATCACCAGGTCCATATGGGAAGAAGTCCAGACCTGCCAGACGCTCCAAGACTATCTCCGTGGTAATTTTTTCTGGACAAAGCTGCTTAGCAACTATACCCGATCGCCGCGGGACAGGAAATATCTGCGGGAGCTTCTCGGCCCGTTGATTCGGGACAATATCATCGAGGACCCAGCTCTGGACCTGGAGAGTGACCCCATGCAGATTTACCGATCCTCCATCAACAATGAAGAGCTTCGCACGGGCCGCCCCAGTCAGAGGCCGCTGGACATTCCCCGGGATCTCGCAATCAAGGACCCAGAAACACGCGAACTCTTCATTGACCACTTGCGTGATCTGAGGGAGATCTGCGATCAGTTCTTCCTCGCTTCGGAGGAGCTACTTCCTCGGATGCCTTATGGTCTGAGATTCATCTGCCAACAGACATTCGAAGCGCTATCTCAGCGGTTCCAGCGGGAGCCACAACACCATATTCTACAGCTCGTCGCAAACTGGGTCTGGCGTTTCTATCTGCAACCGGCTTTGGTCAACCCCGAGCAGGTCGGCGTGATCGAAAAGTCGTTAAGTCCTTTGCAGAAGCGCAACCTGGGCGAGGTGGCCAAAGTCTTGGGCCAAATCTCTTCCGGCCGGCCGTTCGGAGGTGAGAACATTTACTTACAGCCCCTCAACGCATTTGTTGCGGACTCGATTGAACGCGTGCTTCATATTACAAACGACCTCATTACGGTACCCGATGCGGAAAGCACCTTTGACATCGACGAGTTCAACGACCTTTACGCTAAGAACAAGCCGACGCTCTACATCAAGATGGGCGACATCTTTGCCATCCACACTCTGATTGCCCAAGAACTCCCAGCTATATGTCCAGGCCGCGATGACTTACTGCGAGAAATCATGCAAGATCTGGGAAGCGCAAAGAACAACGAGAATGAAATGACGGCAACCGGCTCTTCAGATATTCAGATGTTCCTTACGCCGAAGCTGCACGACGTTAACGACCCCGAGGCAGATGTTAAGGCTCTCTTTATGGAAACGAAGCGCTGTATCCTGTATATTATTCGTGTACAGACCGGTACTAACCTTCTGGAAATCCTTGTTCGTCCGCCTACGCTGGAAGACGAGAAGAAGTGGCAGGCCTTGCTCTCGGAAGATTTTGGATCCCAGAGCAGAACCAAGGGGGCTTACTCAGACGCCCATATGATCGATGTCACTCGGATGTCGTACTATGACATGAAGCGCTGCGCCCTTGAGAATGTCATGCGTCTCGAACAATTGGGCCGCATCTCGAAACAAAATTTCTATCAAGATATTCTGAACGCCATCGCCCTCGACATTCGCACCAAGAGCCGTCGGAGGATCCAACGCCAGCGAGAAGTGGAAGGTGTTCGCTTAACATTGGCAAACTTACACGAGAAGGCCAAGTACCTCGAGCAGCAACGCAAGAGCTACGATGACTATATCGAGCAAGCCATGGCAACGCTGCAGAAGAACAAAGGGTACGTAGACATTCCGCCCCACCTAGACCACCCGACGGGCTTCTCGACGGAAAGCTAACAAGACTAACCAACAATAGAAAAAAGCGCTTCCTCTTGCCCTTCACGAAGCAGTACAACCACCAGCGGGAGTTAGAGCGGTCCGGACGCGTACCTAAGTTCGGGTCGTATAAGTACAGCGCGCGGGCGCTGGCGGAGAAGGGGGTCGTGGTGGCGTGGCAGGGCGTGCCAGACCGCGACTGGGGCAGCATCAACCTCACCATCTCGTGCGACCAGGTCGGCGTCTTCCAGCTCGAGGGCAGCCGCGGCCACATCCAAATGCCCGGCGCCAGCGCCCTGATGCCCATCGAGGATCTCCTCCAGGCCCAGTTCGAGGCCCACCAGTTCATCAACCTGTTCGAGGGCAATCTACGCCTCAACGTCAACCTCCTGCTGCACCTGCTCTACAAGAAGTTCTACCGCACCCAGTGAGCGCGGTGCTTTCTTTTACTAGATACGCGTCTCAAGGAAGGGGTAATGAAGAGGATGACGGATGGTTCAGGGATTGACGGAGGGCGGTACTGGGGAGAAGAGAAGGGGGTCTCTTGGCTGGCGCGGGAACCGGCCGAAATGGGGCGTACGAGGGAATATGACGAAAGAGAATGCTGGACGTTCGGCACGAACGACGAGTGCACGACTGATTGATGGACCGGTACGACTTGAATTCTTTTCCGATGGATGAACATACAAACAGACGGATGGAATGTGACGTATGGACTGACTGACTGATTGACGGATGTATGGTTTTTGATTGATGGATGGACGAATTGAGACATGCAGGAACGAACGAGTCACGTCAGGGGTGTTTCTTAGGTAAGCTGGGAGGGGCACTGGGTGGTGTTTTTGCGTCGTCTCTTCTGGTTCTTTTTCTCTCCTGCGAAGCGAGCTGGTTGATTGAATACTGTACCGGGCTGGGTGTTATTGTCATGAGCGTGCGCGTTCGCCCCTCGCCCCTTTAGCGCACGTGCTTTCATCTTGTAGAGTAAGTGGTTCGCATTTTACATCATCACCGCGGTTGCGGTGGTGGGTGGGTGTGCTCTTGTCGATAGGTAGCAAGCATCGGTTGGTATAAGCAAGGCATTCACTGTATTTACGAGAATTCAATTGGAGATTATTAAAACTATGACTGACGCCCGATTGGTTGGTCGTGTGTGACGCGACGTTGAGCTTGGTTGGTATTTGCGAAGGGGGGTCTGTCGATCGGTTGATCGGTGATGATGTGGTATCGCTGCTAGGGCGCTTGTAGGCACCGAGGTAAAAGGGGAATCGGGATAGGGATCCGACCGAACATCAAATAAAAGTATTTGCGCTAGTTATACACATAAATAAGACAGATAGGAGAACGGCCTTCAAGGAAAAGGACGTTCTTTGCAGCCAATAATGTAAGGAAAGAGCGTTCTTTCCGGACAAAAACGTAAGGTCGATCCCGGGATCGAACCGGGGCTTCGGGAATTCTCTAAGTTTGGAACTTAGATTGTGGGGTTTCACAGTTCCGAATGTGAACTTGCTGGCTCACGATTTCAGAATCCCACGTCCTGACCACTAGACTAATCAACCGACGGTTGTCATGTGACAAAGCGTTAGATGGGGACTTCATAAAGTTAAGCGCCGTCAAACGCGGACCAGTCCACCACCGTTTAGTTAGCGCTGCAACCGAGAGAAAGTGTTCGTACGGCCTGGCTCTAGTTAGTTTATTACAGTAATCAACGCAAATTCCTAGCCTACTTATTCGCCATATTCCATTCGTTTATGTTATTAACCACCTCGCTGTTACACCTACTATAGCTCCATGTCCTGAGCCTTTTTCCAATCCCGTGGCTGGTGTCTATTCGCGATCTAATGGGATGGTCATTGACGTCGTACTTGCTGCTGACATACATAGGAGACTGGCAATGCGCGCATGCAATTAAGCTTCTGCCGCGTTCCTCAAAAACCTTACCAATCAATACGGTCGGGTTGCAGCCTCCACCTGGTCGAGTTTGGGTGATGACTCGTTGGGCAGCTATATTTACCAAGATAGAAGGATGCACGGGGTTCTCGAGTGGATGTACACATCGCGGCGTAACTTCGACGGTCCGGGCCCTGACCTATGTAACGAAGTAATGGGTTCCCTTCAGAACTTCCGGGAAGATGCTTCCAAGGTCGACTGGGATCATCGACCTAATTAGAGACGCGCCTAGCTCTACGCTGAAAAGGGCGGCAAAGAGCTCAAACTCAAATTGCACCGACGACGGGGATAAATGGCGATCTGCCGGCACCGACGGCCACTGGTAGCTTCCCCTCACTCTACTTCGCTCCTCCAGGCAGTAGAGGGTTGCCTACATGGCGTTGTTCCCGGTCTTGAATCTAATTGGATTGAGTCTCAGCCTTATCAAGGCATACTCGTCCATGTTAGCTGCACGACATAGAGCATATAGCTTACGACCTGCATATAGACTGCCCAATTGGCCCAATCATGCATATGTATCTAGGCGGCAAGACGGGCAGTGCTGCCTCACCATGTCGCACAGAGTAAGACCGAGCCGTCCTATGCTATATAATCGGGCGTAATGGACTCTCTGGCAGTGGACTTTGGTTTCTCCTATTCCTTTTAAAAGCCCCATTGTGCTTGGATTCTTTCTACGTCTTTCTCTGGTCCGGGGTATTCATGGATACCTAGCTGTGACTTACCTACACCCTTACTGTAAAGCTTACAGTGGCAACAATAGGCATAAATAACTCACAGCCTTCTTCTTAGGACTCGCCCTGCTTTCGTCGTCGCCCCTTGTATCCACGCCATCACAAGCAAGTTGCCAGTTGACATCATGGATGACAATTGTTCGGTCACTTCTTTCGAGGAGGTCGACAATCCGTCGCCTGAGGGCTTCAAGTCGAGCGAAGAGAGAAACATCGAGCGCTTGAAGGCGCTGATTGCTAGATCGGCTGCTAGTGGCAGCATGGCTAGAGAACTCGCTGATAATGAAGTTCCCGACGTATGTTACGTCCTGCAGTACAAGGGTTGGAGTGGGAAACCGGTCGTTGGTAAGTTCCACGTTGGCATTCTACCAAGCAAGACGATTGGTGCACTTATTGACCAATGCCTAGTCCGCCGTAGTGCTGAGCCGATGGACATCCAACTGGATGGCAACTCTGGGGAAGGCGTAGCTCCTGGAAAGCCCAAGCCGGTCCTGGAAATCGTGACGATGGTTTCAACCCGGCTTGTCAACAGGTCGAATCGGGGCTGGCATAACCCTCTGTCGAATCCTCCGATTCCTGGCTACTTTGGCGGCCCTCACAATAGGCCCTACCCAGCTCCAGGTTATCCACAGAATGATGATGACTCGGATATGCAAATGGCCAAAGTTGAGCACACCACTATGGTAATCAACTCCGTCCATCTCATCAATGCGCTCAAGGCCGTGGTAGGCTATTATCCCGGTACGAGTTTCATCGGCGAGAGTGTCAGAATCGATGCCCCTTATCGAGTCTTGATCCACCATCGTGCTGCCCTTGCCAGGTATAGGGTAAGTCAGCTGGAGACGCACGACGAGGAATATGCCTTCACCACCGCGAAGCACATTGAGGTCCTGCTTTCGTTCCTTGACAAGACTCTGGGTAAGCAGATTCGGGAGGAAGAGGAGCGCCACAACAGTGGTACTCCCAAGGCCACTTTCGACAACCTCTGGCTTCTACTGAAACCGGGTTCTGTGGTCTACGCGGAGAAAGACTGCAAATGGACCCCATTCGTTGTGTCCCGAGTCGCTATTCCGCCGCGAATCAGCGAGGAAGGCCCTCGTCCTTTTACGATTCACTGCTGGAATATCTCGTATTGTGGAGATAGGTTCACCCGTTTCCAGTGCGCCTTCACGATCGAGCCATTCACTGGAGAACAAGCTATCACCAGCATGCAAGTCATCCCCGAGCGGTTTTTCAGGGGAGAGGACGGCGACATGTCTCCCTCTGATGTTGCTGCCAAACAGATCAAGCTAGGTAAAATTGCCTGGGAGCTGGCAAAAGGCCCAGTGAGTCTCCCTGCGGTGGGGTAATCGCGCACCACGAACGCCTCTCACTCCAATGTTATCTTGCGCCTAGCATATGAGCCTTCGCTAACACTACGTGCACAGGTATACATGTCATATGACGGCGGTTTAGTGGAGAAGGAGGATGACGAGGATGACGAGGATGAAGACTCTTATCCTACCAGGGTAACTGGTTACGTGAACGGGCGGGTTATCGTCGACTGCGAAGGATTTACGAAGTACTCCAACCAATGTCCATTAAGAAACAACTCTAGTGGACGATCGCCCCGCGCCCCTATCAGGTCTCCGCCTGCCATCAAGGATCAGTTGCCCTACTTCGCTCCCCGCTGTGGATGTAGTGCATGCAGCAAAGATGATTCCACGGAGGAGCTGAGTCCTTTCGTAGGGTTCGAGGGCTTGGACCCCACCCGCAATGACCCGCCAGCCTCGGACCTGTACTTCTTGGTTTTGTCAAAGATCGTTTCTGGATTCATCCTGAACCAGCGCCGCTGGGGCCACTTTAGCGTGGAGCGTCTCCACGAGATCAAGTTCGACAGGGAGGCCTTCAAGTATCTCGTCCTGGATGACGGTATCAAACTCACGGTCAAGGCACTCATCGGCAGGTTCGCGAGCGCGAATGGCCATGTGAGTCCCTGGCCTAACGACTTCATCAAGAACAAGGGGCAGGGCAGGATCTTCCTCCTCCACGGTTCTCCCGGCGTGGGCAAAACCTGCACGGCGGAAGCCACGGCTGAGCTTGCGCAACGACCCCTTCTTTCGCTGACGAGCGGTGACCTGACCACCGAGTCGGAAACGGTGGAGAGAAACCTCGATTACTTCCTTACTCTTGGTGAAAGGTTCGGTGCTATGGTTCTGCTCGATGAGGCAGATGTCTACCTCGAGACCCGCCGGTCCAGAGACATCACGCGCAACGGCCTCGTGTCAATGTATGTCGATTCTTCCCCTTTCGGTGTTGTTCCCTACCCGTCCCTTTTTGCCTACGCAGAAGCACTGACCATATCGTTTCCAGCTTCCTTCGCGCCCTCGAGTACTATCGCGGGGTCCTGTTCCTCACGAGCAACAGGGTGCAGACGTTCGACTCGGCCTTCACGTCCCGCATCCACGTGGCGCTGCACTACAAGCCCCTGACGGACGGCGACCGGGAGAAGATCTGGCTCAACAGCTTCGAGCGGCTCGAGCGCGACAGCGGGGGCAAGGTGCACGTCGGCGTCTCGACGCGCGAGTACGCCTACGACAGCCAGGACGTGCTGGCCCTGCGCTGGAACGGCCGCGAGATCCGCAACGCTCTCCAGACCGCCGTAGCCCTCGCCGAGGCCGACGCCGCCGAGGACGAGGTCGACAGGGTCACCGTCACCGAAAAGCACCTGCGCTACGTCGTCAAGATGAGTCGCGGCTTCAAGGACTTCCTGCGCCGTAACGGCGTGCGGGGTCAGGGCGACGTCTACTCCGACTCCGACTCCGACTCTGCTAGTGACGATGATGATGAGGGCCAGATAAATGAAGCACAGCCGGTGGAAATCTACGATTAGATGCGTGAGATCCTTGGATGTGACAGTCATTGACGACTCACTATCGGGGCGGTCTTCAATAATGAGGGGTTCAGCGAATCGGGAAGTTCATTGGCGAATATTTTGATTTCAACTTTAGTTAAAAATAGTTCTAGTAGTTTCGAGTCCAACCTAATGAGAAATGATGGCACGTTTCCGACCGAAACAAATCCTGAGGCCTCCATGGTCAAGGTTCATCCCGAAGTAACGCATTGTGAAGAATCCATGGCATCTTAACCTTGGCCCGCCCTTGTCATTCCTCAGAGTCTTGAATCAATCACGGTCGACATGTACTGTGTCAGGAGGCGCACATGCTTCTATAAGCATTGGCTTCCGGACGCCGCTAAAGACAGGATATGGTTTATATTAGTGATTGCATGCATATCATGCACCGCCAGTTATATACCTTTGTATCGTGAGGGAGATAGGACGCCTAACTCGCCTTGCTACAACGCGAGATTATATAGCGCCTTGGTACGGATTCGCGAGCAAGAAACCGTTTCCTCGGCCATAACTCCGAGACTGTGTGTTTGAGCGGTGAACTTGACCTTTAGGAAAAGATGCGTGGGCTTTCCGGTCCGGGCCGAGGAACGGCGGGGTGCGGGCCGAAGCGCGACATGCCCATAGGTTAGTGGTGCATCAACACTACTAGCATCACGCTCCTAGCGCGATACCTGCACTACGGCGGCGCATTCATAAGCAACACAGACTAAGGGGGGGTGGGGTGGTAGATGGCGCCGGTACCAGGGAGGCGACGGCGCCGCTGCTGCCGGACCAGTAAGGAGGGCCGAAATGCCTTCTGCACGCAGAACAGGAGGTCCACCTGCAACGGATTTCCGTGTTAGAGCCGCAGCTGCCGGGGATAGTCACGGAACTGTGATGGAGGGGCTTTGCTTCATAAACCGTTTAATATTAACAGGCCTTAATATTTATTCTGTGATCTAATTTCTAGTCATGCAGCGTTCCTTAAGCCAGCCGCCCAATCTTTAACTAATATGTCCGATGAGTAAACACCAGCCCACACCTGTCCGTACCTATTCAGTATAACACGCTATTTCGTGACTTATATCGCGTTTAAAGCTTAGAAGCACTCTTTAGCCGTATCAGAGCTTCCTGTGTACACGTCATGACCAAGCGGCCGCTCTTCAAGTCCCATATCCGCTGATGAATAAGCGTCCTCCCATCCGCGCCGCAGGACGTCCAGCGCTCGCCCACCATCCACTCGTCGACCCGGACGTTCGGGTCGTGGAACCAGATGTGGTGGTTGAGGCTTGCGGCCATGACGACATTGCGGCTCTGGGGCCCCACCACCTCGGGGTTCGCGAATATCGCTATCCCCAGCAGCAGCTCGTCCGACATGTACGCCAGGGCCGCCAGGTTCACCGCCGTGGAGTGGTCCGACAGGGGCCGTGACCGCGAAAACCCCGTTGCGCGGTACCCCGTCGGGTCTCTCGTTAACGTGTGCCTCGCCGGGCGCCAGTCGAAGGGCTCGTCGTCGGGCTTGAACGCCTGGAGGGACCCCGACTGGTAGTTTTCGAAGAACCGCCTATGGGCGTGCTCTGAGATATCGTCCGGCACCACGTTGCCGATAACGGGCGGGGGAGCGGCGTAGTCCAGGACCTTGCCGGACGGTATTCTTTTACTCTGAAAGGATATGGTGGCGATGTAAACCAGGTTATCACCAGAGCCATCGGCGCCGCCCTGCGCCGCGCGGACGTGGCGCGTCACGTAGTTACGACCTTCGGTGAGGCGCTCGACGCGGTACACGACCTTGTCCTGCATAACTGGGCGTAGAAAGGAAGATGACGAAGTGTAGACGTAGAAGTCTTGAGGCACGGTTGCACTTGCCGCTGATATCGCCTGGGACATCAACAGGCCACCAAACACGGACCCGCGCCCCTCCTGCGACGAAAGCGACCTGGAAATTTGTAAGCCCGACATGTCACGTATGAGGAGGCTATCCGCACGAACCTTTCATTTGTGTAAACATCCGCCCCCAGGTCAGGAGCTGGAGTAACAGTAACGTAAGACTCGATCGGTGCGCGCTGTACCATGGCTACTAAGGAATATGGGTAGGAAATTTGTCACGAAACAGAAACAGGTCGGATTCAAGAAGACCAGTCAGCAGTAGAGGCACACGTCGGCAGGCCTACTTGTTGAAAAGGAGTTATCGCGGGCCTGGTTGCTTTGGCCACCCAGATAAAGTCCATGTATGGATCACGGAAAGAACAGGGGGTCCGGAGCTAGACGAAGGAGAGGTCATCGTGTGGGAAGAAAAACATCATCAACCAAATCTGCGGTCGAATGAGGGACAGACATAGGGCTCTGACCGCCGCAACTGGGGGCATATTGGCTCCAGTGGAAGTTGACGGCTGACTGTCCACTGGAGGCCGCGGGATGCGGTCTGGTTTAGGCATCGGTGTGAGCACAATCGAGCACGCTGTTATACGCAAAGACAATGGGGCTGTGCCGCGAGGTTGCGTCAGGACCCCAATAGGATTGACTCCAGACCTCCCAAGAGGTCCAACCCACAGACATCATTAGTCCTCGATGTCAGACGTAATTACCGAGTGACCAGTACTGTATCGCAATGAAGCGGCTCAGATGGATTGTGTTATTGATATCCGATGGACAAGAGGTGGGTTGGCAGGGGGTCCACGGAAGAAAACGCACCTGGCTCACAAACCTTCCCCAGACCCGTCCAGATGCTGTAACAAACTCTTGTCGTTAAGCAACACCAACAACACTAAGATATTAGGAATTTACATAATTCTGTTCAGAATAAGGAGTTATGCTCATTTACGAAGTGGCAATTTTATTCGATCGGAGTGCTTAGAAATAAGGGTTAAAGGTGTCGATGTCTTTCGGGTTTATGGCGGGGACCAATTTTCTTCCGTGGACCCCCTGGTCGGGTAGTGGTTGCCTCCATAATAGATGGGCAATATGTGGGGCTGCCGCCAATAATGGCGATTCCCCGGTCGTCGGTCCGTTGGGAACACCGCGTTTTGGGTAGCCTATGAGAAGTCAAAAAGACACTGTGAAGTCTTTCATCAAGTCGCCCGAAGGATCCTGTCGCGCCTGGATATCTGCCGTAGTCCACGCGTCCGGCAGGCATTCCTTAGGTCGGCCTTCGAATGAAGACGGATGCGGCGAGCTCGGCTGCAGGCAGGCACGTCGCTGTCCTTCATGGAAAGTGCATGGGCCTTCTCTTCCCGGGGCTTCTAGAAGCGCTGATCGTCAACCAGGGTATGAAGCGAGTCCGTTGCGTTGAGGTCCGCAACACTACCTCCGACTACGACATCCAAAGGTTAGCAAATGCGACACTCCTAGACCCATGTTTGCTAGGACCTACATATGCGTACTGTGATAGAGGTGTAAGGTCGTGTATGGTGCCCTCCTCTCATCACCGGCATATTTCCATCTTTTCCGTGGAACATGTGGTCGAGAAGTCGGTGTCACCAGGCTAATGATAGATAGTACGAAAGGGATGCTCACCGTCGAAGAGCCGGTGAGCAGTCTCTGGAGCGGTCGTACAACTGCTTTATACTTGTACTTAGGCTTAGGTCCATCCGTACGGACCCACTTTAGCGTGGGAGGCGGCGATACGTACGTGGCAGACACCTGGCGACATTCGAAGACGGGACCGGGGCGATCCGTCCCTCGTTTCCTAGCGTCTTACGCCACTCAACGTTTATATGTTTTCATTGTGTCGCCTGGCATAAATTTCGGAGCTGGCAAGTTAAGGGCGTCAGTAACACGATTAAACAACGAATTGTTAAGGCTAACCGTGAGACCGAGAATTCGACGTGGTTGTGCAGGGAACAAGGTATAATATGATGGAATAGCACTGATACGATCAAGGTCTGCCGTAGATGCTATCAGAACACGGGAAGGAGCAATTGTTATTGGACGAATACTATCACGATACGCCAGCTCCTAGCATTACTGCATTGTACGGCACACTCTCGCGGTCTCCAGCAGATCTGCATTATACGTGTCCTGCAAATAAGAACTAACTTGGGTAGTGCATTGAGGGATATTGTCACGGCCATTGTATGCAGCAGAACGCTGGTTTATTGGCAAGCTATAGACAAAGATTCCAAGGTGAAGAAAGGAAGGAAAAAGGAAGAGAATGGCCACTTGTGCGGCAGACCTAAATAGGCCAAGGGCTGCGCTGCCATCAGCTGTACAAAAGTGGGGTCTGACGTGCCCCAGCTGCCAGTGCCGTTACAGATATCGTTCTAAAACGTTACAGGACAAATCCTAATGCCCGATTTCACGGAAGTCATGGAAGTCACGGACGTCGCCGAAAATAAAAGGGCAAGTAAGCCTTTTGCTCTTTGCTTGATTATGGTAGGTCTATTATCTTGGTATCATGATGTCTAGTGCGAGTGCATGCAAGCCGTGATCTCCATACTCGCTTGACTGTCCAATTAAATTACAACGCTCGTATTCTCATTTCCTTCATTGCTTCGTCCTCTCCTCATGATTTGCTTTACAGCAGGGCCGCGCCGGCGAGGACGGCAACAGCCGCAGCGCCCATGCTGAGCAGCGGCGACATGAGCTCCGTGCGTCCGCCGGGAGCGGCGCTGTCGCCGGTCTCCTCGGGGTTGGCGGCGGTCTCCGAGATGGAAGCGGCCACGGACTCGAGGCTCTCAACGGCCGAGGAGGCGGACTCGGCGGCTGAGCCGGTTGCGGTGGAGGCGACGCTCTTGGCGCTCTCAAGGGCCTCGGTGGCGGAGCTCAGGGCGCTGTCGACGCCCGAGGAGATCTGGCTGGAGGCTGAGGCGGCGACGGACGAAGCGCTCTCGATGACAGAGGACGCGGACTCGGAGGCCGTGCCCGAAGCCGTGGAGGCGACGCTCTGCGCCGAAGAGATGACGTTGCTGGCGGAGCTCAGGGCGCCCTCGGCGGCTGTGGAAGCGGAGCTGTGCGCACTATCGACGATGGAAGAGGCCTCCTCTCTCCACGAGCTGGCGACGGACGAGGCGCCCTCGCCGATGGAGTTCGCGACAGAAGAGGCGCCCTCGACCCAGGAGCCGATCTCGTCTCCTGCCGAGTCGATGGCGGTGCCCACATCCTGTCGCTTGGCCACGTCGTTGAGGGCCGGAGCTGCCGTGATTCTGGGTTCGTGGACGGCGTTGGCAACGGCCAAGCCAGCGGTGAGAAGAACCGTCGTGAACTGCATTTTGATTTGTCCTGTTTTTTTTTTACTGGTTTGAAATGAGTGATGGCGCGAGTGAATATGCGCGGCTCTCGGAAACGCTGATGTTGGTGGTTGATGACTTGGTGGTAAGACTAGAATGATGGTGTGCAGATGAATGATGGGAAAAGCGGAATCAGTTACTCGTACTTATGTAAATTCTACTCACAGTTGCCACCATATGACGAAAGCCTCGTTTGGGCGGCTCCTGTAAGTTTCATCATCAAGCAAACGACGTCAGTTGACATCAGTGGACAGGCTCCTTCATAGGTCAAGGCGATACTTCAGGGTTTCGTGCAAGGCGATGTGGGACAGCCGCGTCACGGTAGTTTGTTCGTCCCAAAGCTGTGGAGACTTTCGGCACGTTTCAGCCGCTCAAGGTACCTGGAAACCGCGGTTCGTTGGTGTTGCATGGATATGGGTAAGGTGTTCCTAAATGGGTATAGCCTGGTTGCCCCGGGTGATGCACCATGCCTAGCCGCAACAGCTGCATTTATCTGTAACGGCATGACGTTATTGATGACGGCGCTGAATTCTTTAAACTACAGTACTGATTAAGGGGTGCGTTAAGATGCATGTTTAAGCTGGCGCAATATCTTGGTTTCTACCACTATCACATTACTGCAAGTTATTCATAGATTCGTCCTAACTGTAGAGATTACGTTACATGACCGATTTTCAGGGTAGTTACTGTTTATGGCCTAGTTGCAAGAGTTTTCCCTATACCGTTACGCCACATAATTCTTGTTTCGTCAAATTCCCGGTCTATGCATGTTCTTCCGAACTCCTAGCGCTACAACAGCGAGACAAATCCTGTGTTAGCAAAGTAGCCTATTATGTAAGGTGAGTTTGATGCCGACTTATCCGCGTTCCTTCAAAATGTAGCATTGTCACTCTGCGAGTCTCGGCCGCCAAGCAGTGCAACAAGACTTGAAAGCAATCAGTCTCTGAGAGTAGAAGTAGATATAGCATTAGGGAATAATAAGTACCGAGCCAGGGGCCTCAAACGTGACACCGTGCTCCACTTTCGATGGAATAGATGGTAGGCTAGTACCTAACTAAGCAGCAGCCGGTGCTTCGTAAGTCGGAATTAAATCTCACTGACGTTAATACTTCGATCGGTTCTCGATCGCAAGATGTACACGAGCTAAAGTCCAACCTTGCCTTTCTCGAATCACTATACTTTCGGTGCATCATATCGCTGGTTGCAACGATGAGCCCTATGAGGCTTACGAAGCTACCTGAGGCCGAACTGGTGGCTAGTGAGGTAATGCAGAAACAGCGCCATAACGATTCCTAAAAAGACCATAATCCGTCAAAAAAGGAGTTTCCTATACTAATTAGGTAATGATTCGTGAATATGCCCGCTTTGCCAAGCGCATTCAAACACCATGCGTCGTACATATATATGTAAAAGACCTTTACGCAGGGCCTTTACACTAGCCTCCTTACGTAGGGGCTCTGACAGCCCTGGTGCCCACTGCCACTTTACACTAATACCGAGCCGTTAAACCCACCCTTGTTATAAACGCTTATCCGTAACAATAAGAAATCAAGTGACTGCATTCGCCCTGATAACCCTATTACCCCACTCACCCCCAATGCCGGATATTGCAACTTTTACCGTACTTGGTCAAAGGAAGGAAGGTCGTGAAACGCAACTCATCACTTCGGCAATACTTATCTTAATATTTTGCTGCCGCTCCAGGCTTTTTTATGGTCTCCTTATTTTCCCAGGTTCTGGAGAGGCATTCGGGTCGTGGCCATTTCTTCCGAGTTAGACTCCTGACTCTCCTTTCCGCTCGAGCGACCGAGATACTTGCTCGGATACCAGACGCAGAAGACGGTAATGGCGATAAGCATGGTAATGCCTTCAAAGACCCAAAATATCCACTCGTGCGTCATGGTGTAGCCCTCACTGCCCTCCGCAAACTCGACCACCCGGTATACACAGCGGATCTGTCACAAACCCAATCAGCAACTGTGTAAGTTCCCTGGGCTAGTCATAATTTTTCCACTGATACGCCGCATCTTTATTCCTGGGTAGATAGGCCGGGAATGGAGATCAGGGAGGGGCAGCGGTGCACGTACCAGAATCAAGAAACTAGAAATATAAACGGCCTTGAGGACGTTGAACCATCCCTCCGGTGCCTCTGGCACGGCCAGAGACCGAGACAAATAATGGTAGCGCATCAAAATGCACAGGTAGGTCGAGAAGGCCACGACCTGAAGCGCCAGCCCCGCGAGGAGGATGTTGATGGCGATATCGGCGGTGGGCCCGACCCAGCTGTAGGCGCTAGCCAGGGAGGACCCGGAGGACTGCACCATCAAGCAGATAATGTCGAAGGTAACGTAGATGCGCGTGAGGAATCGCACGGGCACCTTGAAGATCCTGTGGCGAGAAAGGGGCAGAACGGCGCGGATCAACCGCCCGATCAGGAGGTAGTTGCCGGCCGCGACGAAGACAGGCGCGAGCACGATGAGGGAAGTACTGGTGGCGAAGATGCCCTGCACGAGAGGGAAAAGAACTATCAGCATCTCTTCGGGCGGCAAGATGGATGGAATGTCGGTAGCATTGACGGATGGATGGAGAGGACTCCGGAGGGGTTCGGCCTTAAAGGGGGCCATGAGAGTCAACTTACAATGTCCTGGTGATGCTGAGTGGAGTATGACCTCAATGCATAGCCGACAACCTCGAGGGCGCCGCCTATGGGCACGCATATGAGGTACCAGGCCCGATGCTTGAATACGGTCAAGTAGGTAATCCAGGCGAAGGCTAACGTATACACAACCGTCCCGACGATTGCCAGGGCCAACGAGGGCTCATATAGCCAAACGCTCCAGTCTTCTTCCATCTGGCTTCGTACCGGGCAAATAAACGAGGCTGAAGTTGAAAGAGTTTGAGAGAAGGACGACTTCGTCGCTCTGCACTTAGACACGCCCGACCAGAATACGTGCAATATCCTGATGCCTACACTATGTATTGAGAGAAATCCGCTGAAGTGATTTTAAGGCTGCTTGCCCCCTGCGCCCCTCTGACTGACGTACGCTATACGGCCAACGCCTTGGCAGCTGATGCATCATCCGTGTGGTTCGTTGATTTGCGCCAAGCCGAATTATTTCTGCAGTTGGTTCCTTTACGCGTCCTGCAATTCAAAGGACGGCAACGGGGTTCGGGACGGTGGAGCTAAGTAACCGGCTGTGGAAAGGAGGCGGCTCGTTGCCAACGAGGGTACACTTACCTAAATAGCGATGAGTGGTCACATCAGATATACAGTCAAAGGGTGCGGAAATAGCACGGGCACCTGCAGCGGCCTGCTATCATAGTATATGAATGAGACTTAAGCTAGTTGTGGAGTTGCGACGGTCTTGTCAAACGGCAAAAGTACGGATATTAGTTCCAAAGGCCAATTTGGCTATTTGACAGGTCTATACAAACCCGTCCGATTGGCATGGTAGTAAGGAGGGAGTTCAGCTCCTTGCCAACAACCTCTCGTGCAATAAGCGTCACTTGCTCGCATAACCAGCATCGCACTTGATTGCCCTTAACTACTAGGAAATTTGACAAAACACTCTGCATTTCCGTATTCCCGCAACTCCCCATGTACTAGAATAGTCTCATTTGAGAAATTATTCTGCCTTAGCTCCTCTGTACGCAGGATACGGGATGTTCGAAACATATCGAGTTAACTTCTGAGGAATCTCTCTTTGTTACCTCATCTGTGTGGCGGTAATTAGACAAGACTGCTTTTGCGCGCCCGAATAGCAAATCTATAGGCGTTCCGAAACCCAAAATGGCCGCTAGTAGAAGTTGGAAGGTGTATGGCTGAACCTTGGTTGTAGCCTTATGGCCTTAATTCGTAAGAAATGCTCGCTGAGAGTTTCTCAAAACTGATCGGCTCCTTATCCGTAAGGTTGTCCATCTCCGGCCGTAAATATCAACGTAGTTAAAGTATAATTAATGAAAGCCGAGGTTATGTAGGACACAAATATACTCAGGATCCAACTGACTGACGTGTCTAGTAAGCTACCATCATACAATTAAAAAGCGAGAAAAAGAAAAAGAAATGAGTTAACCTTAACATCCAGAATGTTTGCACACAGATCCTGCATGAATCCCAAAACAAGAAAGAATCCCCCCTGTTTCCATCGAGCTTCATCCATATACCTTACAATCGTCACTCTGCCATCGAGGTCCATCTACATACCCTACAGTCATCATGTTGCCACCAAACCTCGACACAATACCCACTAAGCTAGTAGTGCCAATTTTCAACTAGCTGCCAGAATCTAAATCTATAATGTCCCTAGCGTTTGGGTCAAGACGTCTTCACTGGATCCTCATGGATAACTTGCCGGCTATTATGCAGCGACTGCTATGCTTTCTGCCCGGCCCCGTAGCCGGCGAGCTCTTGCTTCTAGCAGCCGAGGCTGACAATGTACCGCCAGGAAATCCGGAGAAGATCGCGGAATCCATCGACCTCATATCTGAACGTGAACCCCTATCTGAAGATCAACCCGGATGTCGTCGTCGTCTGCCCTGCCACTTCTACACATCCAGAAACTTAGCCAAAGCGGGAGCTATTGGCTCAGCGATCCGGGTCTTCGTGCCGGCTTCGCCAGTCGCCCCAGGTAGCTCTCTCAGTATAGACATCCTAAGTCTATGCATCATGGAAACAGCAGCAAACCTATTCTGCCCGAAGTACAGACGCAAGGGATACCATTTTTAATCCGTAGTGCTACCTGAGCTTCAAAAGAAGTATTGGCGCATCTTCGAGCCCATCTTCGCGCCTGAGACTCAAGCTTATATGCCGCTGGCTCGAGGAACACTCTTGTGAATGGTCCACCAGCCTGGTGAGTTGACGTCCCTTATCTCCTATTGAGCTGCTCCTGTTGCCAACAAATACCCGTGAAGCAATGGTGAGGAGTAGACCACAGTGTCCCGCTTATCTTGAAAAAGAGTTGCGCTGCGCGTACCTTAGTTATTTATTGCAGCCATACCTTACTCTTTTTTTTTTGTCTTTGCCAGCTGTCGACGCTCCGTCCTGACGCTTAACACCTCCTAATACCCATTTCACCTTTGTACGCATCTTCATGGCCTGTGGAGAAACGCTTGCAATCCGGTGTATTGCGGTTGTGTCATTGTCTTATCTAGATGAGAGAAGTGTGGGAGTAAGAAGGTCCCGGCTACGTAATTACAAATACCCACCCTTACCGTCACCCCAGGCACCCCCTAGCAGCGAATCCCTTCAGCCACCACATGTATCCCAATAGGTATGAATGTATGGTAAAATTATGGTTCAGCTAGCACAACTCTTGATAAATACAACTCCCTTGCCACGAGAACTACTGGCTCGTTCACGACAGAGTTAACTATTACAACCTTTGCCCAATGCGGCACATGATTGGCTCCTACTACTTTTGCCAATTCTTGGGCTTAGAGCACCTGAAGGGATCTTGCGACAGTGCAGCTCATTTCAGCCCGGCTCATCCCGTGCCAGGCTCCATAACCCTGCACAGAGATTACGGTGACTATCGTCTCGGAAGCTCACTTGCACGGACCGAGCTGATGACAGAGAACCATATGTCGATATGGCTTTCGGGCTGCGAGTTTTGACTCGTCATTACCACTAAAGTTGCAATTAAATGGACATAGTTGTGAGAATGGTGATCGATATTTACATCACCGTAAAGAATGAAAACCTGCAATTGTGGTAAGTAGTTTTTTTGCGACTCGCGGTTTCTTTTTGGGTGTAAGTTAAGGTATAAGTTTATATAGTCGCTGATATGCCCACCGGAACAGCTATTTGAGGATGTCACAGTAATACTGGCCAATACTTGACCTTTCACTGGGCGACAATATGGATAATACATTGGCAATATCCCCCCATCCCCGGAAAAAAGGGGACAGAGAAAGAGAAAGAGAAAGAGAGAAGGAAAGGGGTAAATATCGCTGTGAGCGACAACACTGGGGATCTGCGGGAAGCTTACAACGGCGAGAGCGATGGCAGGAAGTGCAAAGTCATACTTCACTATGAGCGAACCTATCTTATCAAGTTTTGGTTCGTGGTCAAATCTGACGACACTCACATGACTGCCGATAGTAAGGTGCGACAAAGGTCTCCAAGCAGACTTGGTGGAGTTTGTGTGAAAACCGAGGACAGTCCTTTTCGGCTCCAGGGGCTTGGGGATATTGCATACTAATCTAGTGTCGCCCCGTCGAAAGCCCCTACTACCTGAGCAGAAAATACAGGCATCACGCCTCTATCGTCGAAAGACTGCCGTATAACTCCATGCGATACGATGTCCCTCTAATCTTGAGCACGAAAGAGCAAGCCGAGATCGGGAGGGTAACATATCTGACTCAGAGGATACTTGGCAGAGACCTCGCCACGAATTCTATCACTGACACGTATCTTGGAATTCCTGATGGGAAGTCGAAGAGCAACCTTTGTGGAAGATGCACAGGAGCCAGCTTTTGCTCCCTGTAGATATCTTAATGTAGTTATAGTGAGGCAGTTCAAGCAGAAACATTTCTCAACCCGGGGTCAAAATAGGATGATTTGGTCGTCGAGTTTACCGGAATGCACCGCGGCTTACCCCATATGATCCAGATAATCAGAAGGCTACCGATTCTCCCACCTATGTGCATTCTGTAGTGGGATTCTGGTACGCAATATCTTCAAGAATTAACCACGGACTCATGAGCATCGACACCTCCTGCGTCCTCCGTCCCCGCGCTAATATCAGACATATAAAGAATTATCCTGTCGTATAAATGTCCGCGCTCCACTGCTACCACGTCAAATGCAGTGCACTCAGAAACCACCGAAGGTCATCAGACTCATAAGGCTGAAGTCGGGCACGTCGTCAACAAGCTCATCGATCTGCTTCGAAGTCAGGCTCGTAGCGAAGTCGTAGTCGTCGTCGAGGATCTTGATTGAAGTAGACGATGACGCGGCGTGGAAGACGACTGCGACCTTGATGGATTTGTCGACTGGGCGGTCGAAGTAGTGAGAGTCTCCGAGGGCGTGGGCGAAGTGGAAAGTCGACTTGGCCTTCTTGTCGCCCGAGGCGAGGACTTCGAAGATGTCGGCCTCACCGCAGCCCCCGGCAATCGGGCTGTCCTTGTCACCCTTCCAGCAGCTGCACGCCGAGTACTGTCCGGTGCGGGCGATGGCCGCGTTCAACAGCCAGGCCGCGGGCATGTTCAGGTTCCAGCCGCTGGCGCCAGTGTCAGGCATCGAGAACTCCGCCAGAAACACCTTGTTCGGGCCAGCCCAGCCCTCTGTAGTATATAGTGTTAGCTTAAAGACATTGCCACCGTGGACACTCGGGACTACTTACTATACGCGACAGAGCCTGGTCGGACGGTACCGCAAGACTCATCGCACTCCTTGTCGGAGTAAATGGCAATCTCGTCACCGTCGCCGATCTGGACATCGCCTAAGACGGTAGGAGATGCAGCACATTTCGAGCCGTCGGCGTTGACGTACGATAGGCTGTTGCCCCAGACACTTGAACCATAACGTTAGTCATGGACTGCTACAATACTAAGTATCCTGACTCACTTGTCGAAAGTTCCAGAAACTGCGGGGTCGCCCTTGTTAGCGAGGAAGACGAGACCGTCAGCGGTCTGACTAGCGGCATTATAGAATGCGACGCGCTCGTAATCTCCAGCAGGAACATCGACCTCGTTGCCCCGATCTTTCTCGTCCTGCTTGGTTTTTTGCTCCTCCTGATCGTCGCTACCCTTGGTCGGATAGGAGTGTACTGTGACAGCCTGCACTGAGTGCTCCATAGCTGAAGTGGTTGGCGTCTTCTCAGGGGCTGCTGTGGGGCCGTACCAGTTGTTCTCCCAAGTTTGTGTAATCCCATCAATCACGGCAGTCACGACGTCCGCACGCTTCTCCTCGGCATATTTCTGATGAAGATGACCGTGACCATGCCGCTTGGAGTGGGATTTCGGGCCTTGGATCTTGGCCTTGATTGAAGGTGTGTATACCGCGAAGGCGTCCAAATGGAAAGGACCACGTAAATGGAAAGACAACTCAGTTTACGTTAGTATCTTGTTAGGGGCATCATGTGTATGATGCACTTTACCTCCTCATCGTAAGGAGCGATGGGTCCCGCATACGGCCTGTCCTCGAAGGTGCAGGCTCCAGAGTTGTCCATATACTTGACTGCTCTGTAGGAGCCGGCCAAATCAAGACCATTATACTTGATTTGCTTCACGCCCTTTCCGCCACAGAAGAAATTTCCTCCCTCGTTCCAGCAGTCCTTGTCGGCGCTGACGGCTGAGGCAGCCGCCATAAGAATCAAAGCGTACTTCATGGTGAACCAAAGTATATCCGGTAGTCACTGCAGTGGTGTTGAGGTGTTAGGTGTTTTTGGGATGTATATTCGCCTGTGAATTTGTGTATATTTTGCCAGTCAGGTGAAACTGTTGGGATGATGTACCTTGAATCTCTCGCTGGTACTGTAGTTAAGAATCGAATGAACAACGTCAAGTTGAGTATCAATGGTAAATGGGGCAAGTCCGTGGACAATAATTTTAAGATAATGAGCGGCTAGGTGAATATTCACCAAAGTAATGAGTGACAAGCGAATCCTCAGTTGAGGAGGAGATGGTCAACAGAGAATGAATTCTCGCGCTTGGGAAAGATGAATGGGAAGAAGTCAACATTGACGAAGAGAAGTAGCATTATATGAGATTAGAAAATGAGTACCAAGACTATAGGATGATACCAAGACTTAGCGCCTTTGGAGTGATCCAACCATCCCATGTCCCATTGTTCTGGGTCGATGCCATTTATGACTAACTGCCAAAACGGCTGTCCCGAAAATGTGATTCGGTCAGAGGATAGTCACGTGCTAACTTTGGTGAATTATCGTTTCTCGTGTTGGCAATCAATGGTAATACCGGTGCGACTCGGCTTTCTGCCTGATTGCTGTTATCTGTCCAAAGGAGGCCAGTATCGGAGAGTCACGACGACAATGGATAGTAGGAACACATGGGTACTACGGTATACCCCATGTGCCTCAAGGCCCCTGGTCACGGTTAATCCTCACCCTTGTCACTACTTGCAAACTTACTACGTAGTAAGTTGTAGCACGCTAGGATGTGACTAGGTGGACAAACCGACCATTAGATGAGCGTTTGGCAAGTGAGCGTTCTGACATCGTTCTCTGCTGATCTGACTGGCGGCTGCTAGTCTGATTGCTTCGCGCTTGCTGGCTTGAAACTATTACACAAGCGCCGCAGCCGGCGGCGTTAGGGCCAAAGGAGCTTCACGGGAATTCAGGGGTTTGCATGAACACCACATCTTGTACGCTATGGCCGCGTGCATACGAACAGCTGGCGCGATAACAAAGGCAGTGGTTACGATAAAAGCAAATAAAGGGCATCTGAATTGGACACCGCCTACTCGTGAATTCCTCAATCCCATCGAAGTGGCTCCTGCCAAGGACCAAGCTTAAGCCAAGCGCGGCTTTTAATGACAGTAATCATAGACGGCGCTTGGAAGCGAACCCCTGCCCTTACATGAGAAAGATAAAGATGTTGTCTATTCTGAGATTCACTTATCACACGTTCTCGGATATTTATATGAGCCAAGGGCCAATAGGACTAGGATGATAATGGAGTTCTTTCTTTATCTGGTTAACCGGACGGACCCTGCCAAGTCGCTAGGATCTACTATAACTCGCAGGGCTATATCTTAGTTGTTGATAGCTGAAATTCCCCACCCCAAATCCGGCGCCATGATATCCCCTGAATCTCTATGTTTTCCGAGCGGGTGGCGCCGATACGACTAGCACGGACCATGCTGATCCCCCGGATTTTCTCACAACTTCAATCGTTTTTGAATAGTCCATTATCATCAGCCTGTAACCGACCGTTGCGTAAGGAGGTTCTATGTAGGCCGATTTCGATGTTAAGATCATGCTGAGCCGCATACGATTGGGAAAGAGCTCATCTGGAGCAGTCCGTGTTGGTCGTATCCTCCTTATCTACATGTGTGACGTAGTAAAGGAGGTGCCCTTGAACCATCAGCCAGTAATTCAGGCCATGCGTTGTCAACTATGGGCCGCCAGTAGTCACCTCCGTATGCATCAAAGGTTTACATACATAATGGACGGCCATGGAACTTGACGCCATATGCATGCATGTTGCGAATGGGAAACGAGTGTCGATAGGAGGAATCCCCGCATTACCAGTTCCCACGGTATTGGGAACGCATATTCGCCTTTTTAAAACGGTTTCAGTTTTAAAGATGTTTATAATTAAAGAAAAACATTGCTAAAAATATAAATAATAGTCTTATTTATTTATAATGTAAATAACTAAGATTTTTGATTATTAAGTTTAAAGATTTAAATTGTTATATTAAGCGAATGGCGTATATTATAGCAAGCTTACTCCTTTTGTATAGTCCTGCGACGAAACATATATACTCCGATCAAGTGGCCTTTCCTTATTTAGTGTGCTACAGCACACCTGGCTAGCTGATAAAAGGCTTCTGGAATAAGGGCTCCTGCAATAGGGCCTCGATACGTCACTTAAAGAAGCTATTGATCTCGGAAAACCTTTTGCGTAACGGGCGACAGCTAACGTCGGACCGTATACAGGTGTCAGAAGAGTAATCTGTAGGACGAGTTGAGAAACCGATCCGCGAATAGCACAGCCGCGTTCATAGGTTTACACGGTGGCGCTGAAGCCATGAACCCGCATCCTTGCGCCCAACCGGGCGAACATAAAGATGTCTTCCCCCGCACCCTATTCAGCTTCACTACCTTGCCATTAATTTTAACCTTTGCCCTTATTGACCTTTACCTCCGGTCTTTGTCTCTTCAAGTCCAGCGTATCATAGCATATTGCTGCATCATTCGCATCTTGATCTCCCGTATTGCTTGCGATGGATCGACGATCTGGTAAAGACCCATCTGCGACCTTCGACATGCGAGAATTCAAGGCTGGATCGTCCAGGGAAGTGAGACGCCTGTCTGGAGATGGAAGAGATGATGGCGATGCCTCGGTATCACAGCTGTCAAAAGGAACGGTTAGAGATCTCTATACTCGGAAAGTAGAAGCTAGCTGCGATGGTATTCTCATACCTTCGGGACAGACCGGAGTGACCAAAGGCTCTAAACCCTGGGAATCCGACCTGCGCGCACGAAGACCATTTCCCGAGAAGTTTGACGAGGAAGGGATGCATTTGCTTAGAGAGTTTGGACGGTCGAGACGTTTAGCTCGACTCCCCGGCTCTATCCAGGTAACAGAAGCTGAATTGAGCCGCTCTCTTTTAAGAGACGTCGATCCCAACGCGGGTGACTTTGCCGGCCGCACACTGCTATCTTACGCCGCGGAGAGCGGGAGAGAGGGTATTGTGAAACTACTTCTTCGTTCAAGCAGTATCAATGTTACTCTTAGGGACTTTTCTGGTCGCTCCCCGTTATCATATGCTGCAGAACAGGGGGAAGAGGAAATCGTCAGGCTGCTTCTGTACAGAGGTGCTGATGCTGGCAATATGGATAAAGACGGCCGTTCGCCATTATCATATGCTGCAGAAAACGGGCATAGGGAGACCGTCAACATGCTTCTTGGAAATGGATGTGCTAATCCCCATATAATGGATAGGTCCGGCCGCTCGGCAATATCGTATG